>ML382932.1:55541-83045 GCA_005239525.1 Nicotiana knightiana | reverse complement strand
GTCTTGTTGGGTGGATGAAACTTGTTCACGAACTGTTTGACTAACTCCTCCCATGTGGTAATGGAATTGATGGGGAGTGAGTTTAGCCAAGTCTGGGCAGCGCCAGTCACTGAGAATGGAAACAACAACAGTTTTATTGCCTCCTGGGTGACGTTTGGCTGCCTCTGTGTTTTGCAAATTGACAGGAAGTTTTTCAAATGCTGCTGGGGGTCTTCGATGTATGACCCTGAGAATAGTCCCTTGTTTTGCAATAAGTGCAGCATATTATTTTTTATCTGGAAGGACTCGGCCTGTATCTGAGGACTAGTATCGCAGTGGTCAAATTCTCAGCTGTGGGTTGTGCCCAGTAATATAAAGGAGCCTCTGCCCCTATTTGAGCGATTGGGTCTACCACATCATCCCCATTATTGTTCATGTTGTTTGGATCTTCCATGTCGGGTTCAATTTGTTCAATTGGTGGTTGCTGTTTGCTTTTCCGGTTGATCAGGTTTAGGGCCTTCAAAAATTTCTCGGGGTCTGATAAGGCTTCGACTACTTCACCAATTCTCGATAAGTTTCTAGGCATGCACTTGCAACACGTTAGCAAACGTTAAACTTTCAATGTATAAACGAAAATTTGAAGAAAATTGACTATATTTCAGAATTTTGTATTTCTTCCAACTCAATTTATAACACCGTTAAACTCCCTGGCAACGACGCCCAAATTTGATCACGCTCAACTATGTCTAATAAAAGACTTAGCGGGCGTTGCAAATATAATCCGGGGTATTATGCCCAGAGTCGATCCCACAGGGAATTAACGTATCAATCAAGTCTTTAGAATACACAACTTTTACTCAATCAATTCTCTCAAGACTTTTTGAATATAAATTGTTGATATTTTACTAGTTCTATTGACAATAATAATAACTAACGATTACTAACAATGTGTTGTAAACACTTATGATAAAGGTCTAAGGCTATGGTTTCCCCAGTTGGTGAACTTACTTCTCGGATATTTCATATAACTTGATTAATTATATCTATCAATCATGAACACTCTATCTACCATAAATCTCTCTCAAGTAATTATGATAATTTACTAGACGCACTCTCTCAAGTTACGCTAGCTAGATTGCATTACAGTTCACTTTAGATTGCACCCGAAGTATCGTAATTTCTTCTCCAACTCNCCATTCAATTAACTACAACAAGAACGTAGTTGAACAAATAGAGATGAACAATCAACCAAACTATATTAATATCACCATAAGTTTATCCCTCAACGGGTTCAACCAAAACCCTAGATTAAGAAAATTAGCTACTCATCTTCATAAGAACCAATTCTAAAATAACTTGCATAATTGAACTACAAAATAATAAATAAAAGCTATAAAAATCAATGTTTGCTTCACTGAGTAGTAATCCACAGGTTTTTCTTCACTTCAATGGCTTCCCCCTTCAAGTTGTGTTTTTGGGTCTATTTATATGTTTGGGATAAATCCTAAACATGTAGGAAACTTCTATTCAAACCGGGAAACACTTAAAATCTTCAAAACTCGAATTGGACCAGACCAGGGACCTGGCTTTATGGCCCAAACGACTGGATAAAGCCAGGACATGCCTGGCGTTATGGCTCTAACGCCTGAAAAAAGCCAAGCCAGACCTGGCCTTAGGGCTCAAATGCCTGGATAAAGCCAGGCCAGGCCTGGCCTTAAGGCTCAAACGCCCGGCTATAGCCCGGTGCACTCCTCTTCGCCTCTTGAGCGTATTTTTGACGTTTTTGCATTCATTTACCTCGGCTTCCATCTCCAATTCACCTACACATGAAATAGACTTCATTATGCACATACAAAGTGTATTTTTATCATTAACGCACATAAAATGTAAGGCACATAACGTGTTAAACCATGAATTCTAGCCACACATCAACTACCATGGTTCAAATTAGGCAATTTCATCACAAAATAGCAGTTATAATGTTCAATCAGAGGATTAACATATATATAACCTCTAAAATAATCTGATTGGCTAACACATTAAATATAATGGCATGGCGCTTGGCAATCAATTCAAGGAACATTATCATAGCCTAAGTACTACCCCGAGGATAAATAATACCCCGACACAAGACATGTGCTCAACCCATCACTTAAGCGCCATCTGTAGCAGTAGTTATCACTAATAACTCAGACAACTAGCGTATCAACCAAGTTTATATAAGTATCTTGCCTTAGAAAAGCCAAATCGGTACTCTAAAAATGCTTTTGTGCGAATCAACCTCAAAACGGCTCGAATCTATCCAAGAGCATCTCAAAACATTAAATGATTCCATAGGAATCAAACCCAAATGATAAAGGTCGACGCTTTAATCAAATACTCAAAGTCAACCAAAATTTCAGCCCAGGCCCGCACCTCAAAACCTGATAAAACTCACAAGTTCAGATAACCCATTCGAATATAAGTTCAACCATACAAGTTTCACCCAAATTTGATTCTGAATTGGTATTCAAATCTCAATTATTCATTTTAAAAAAGTTTTTCCAAAACCCCCAATTTCTCTTTTAGATTCATCAATCAAATGCCAAAATCAAATACAGAATAATGTATAATAATCAAATCCGAGTGAAGAACACTTACTCAAATACAAGTAGTGAATAATTGCCTCAAAAATCATCCATATCCGAGTTCCAAATATCTAAATATTATAAAATGACCAAAACTCTCGAAATATAAGCTTCTTCTCACCACTTTCATATATGCGATCAAACTACCAATTATGTGGCTCGTTTCCACGGAAAAAACATCACTTATGCGAGTACCACTAGAACCCTGACCTCTCTTACCAGTGGACCTTTTTCCGAGGAAATCCCGCTTCTGCGCAATACCTCTCCATCCTGCCTTCTCGCTTCTGCGCTAGAGTGACCGCTTCTACGATCCCACATATGCAGCCCTATGCTTTGCATCCGTGAACTTCTGCTATGGCCTCAAATCTTGCACCTGCAGCCTACTGCCCACACCTTCGGACACAGACCTGCGAAAATAACCACGCAGGTGCGAAGACACAAGAACTGAAATGCCAAACAATGTCAAAGTTGTTTGTAACCACCCCAAAACACACCCGAGCCCCTTGGGATACTGTCCGAACATACCAGTCCCAACACCTAGAACTACATATGATGTAATCCATGCACCAAATAAGCAAAAACCCAAATGTAACCAATGATAGAAGGAGAACCATATGAGTGAACCCTCCTGCAAGCTCAACAGATACCACCACAAAGCGCAATGCTACGAACCCATCTCAAAGAGGAGAAACAATACACACAAAATAAGCACAAAAGAACATATCCTATCTTAACTCCGCTGTGGTGCATAACCAGATCAAAATTACGGGCCCGCATAGAACATCCGATGGAAAAATTCTCATACCCACCAAACATGCGTATCAATAGCAAGCACGCGAAGCATGCGACCATAACCATGGAGAAACGGATAGCACAATATACTATAGAAAGGAAAAACATGACCAAATGCAATAAGCACCGAAATCCCAAAAGCCACCTCGCTTAAACTTCGCCACAAGACCCAAGCAAAATCACATTATGTGTGAAAAGAGTCAAAAACCTCACAATAGCATAAGAGAGTAACACGTGGAACATCTCAATACATGAATAGGATCAACTTTAGTCGATGATACACCCTTCAACAATAGCTGTGTTAAATAAACAAACCCGATTCGATGTGGAATACACATATTCATTAGGCCTACCAATGGTCCTCCAAATCAATTCCGATCCTCCCGAAATAGGTAAATATCCTTCCAAAAGTCCGTAACCTATCCATAACACATACAATCAGTTGTATAACTCTTATCTTATCCTCACTGTCCATAACAAAGGAATAGCCTGCCTTTGAGAACTCTAGTCTACAAATCCCAAGAATATGTAAATCTCCATATTCAATCCTAACTCCACCACTCAAACGACTGACACGTCACTCTTACAAAATCACTTCACATGAGGTGCTCCCATAAATCATTCATGCAACATAGAAAAATCTGAACGTCAGCAGTCATCAACAAAGGGATTACCATAATACTAGTCAAGAATCTGCAAGTCAAAATGCAATGCATCTTCTGAAATGAACACCATTCTCATGTAATACTAGATAGTGCTAAAATTCTGTTAAACATCTGAAATAGTCCATTCTATCTAGAACTCATGAGCTTGCTTTCAAAATTGAACTGGAACGTTGTACATGCAAATATCAGTCCCACACGATGCACCATATATATCATGCCATTATTTGAAAACATAAGAATCTAATTATCAACTCTAAATCACAAGTAGGATAGACACCTCATCAACCAGCAACATTCCACTTGACCATATTCAGGAGAACAAAAATCACAACACGCAACATACTCCTCATACCTATAGAATATATCCATCTCCAACCATGGTCGACACCATTGAGAACTCTTGGAAACCCATTTTCACATACCAAACCATCATAACTGAATCTCTCTAACTCCACCAAGTCACATAGACTGTCCAACCGAAAGGTATTGCCACAAATCATCTATAAAGCTTCACCACACCAAATGAACCGATAACTTATATTATTATGTTGATCCGAACCATGTATAGCTGACCCAATTCATTGAGTTTCTCTTGACTTGCCTTCAAGTTAACGCTTCTCCTTGCCAGTACACTATGATCCTTAATAAAAGCTCACCTTAAAAGATCCTAGCATGAAACCATGTCATTCTAAAGCCCATAAGCCCCTGTATTCCCTCTTAAGCATCCAATAGTAGTGTAACCAAGATGCATACTTTGAATAGACCTTATGTGAAGTAGGAGATGTTTCTCTAACCTCTCTGATACTGAAATATAGAATCACTAATGATACAGAAATATCGCAAGTATCGGCACCATCCAATGCAAATCTCAGATCTTAGCCATATACAAATTCGGGAATTCCTCAAATACTGCACGTGAATCTTGAACTCATTAGGACCCTCTCGATACTCATTCACTCGGCTCAAAACTCCAATACACCGCCAAAATGCATCGAACATCTTGTGTTTCACCAGCACATGAAAACCATAAAAGAAGCAACCAAGTGATTCCTTTTCCTTGCTCACTACACCCCCACTAATAAAAAACCTGAATCATTCCCAGATTCCCATATGCACATAAAGTATAACACAACATGTATCCGACAATTTCCTTCCCCTTACTATCTTCGAAGTCAGCCTCTTTCAAGTCATAACTGATCCACAAATATGCCTCAAACCAAAACTAATATAACATATGAGCATGCAATCTGATCGTTGATAAAGACTCCCGCACTTGGCTAGAAGCCACAAAACATAACATCCGATAACCCATAACATCCTTAATCCATAACTACCACAATCTCGTATTGTTATCCTAGATGAATCCTTCATAGTCCCATGTAGCACTAGCCATAAAATACACCTAATCGTCTGTCAAGTGCATACTTATCCTCGTGATAGCCGTGCAAACTTCCCCAAGCAATCCGAACTCAAAAAGCATGGTCACCCACTTGTGTAACCTTAAACTGGCATTTATCTATGCCCTTTCATGGTCAAGACCACTATGCAGTCATTAAATCTTCCCAAGTCTAAACTCGTCAACCATACATAAGAATATACTTCATATAACAAATGAGCAACTCAAAGATTCTCAACGTAATCATAACATGAGATTGTACAACACGTCAAGACAAAAATAAAGCACCCAAACTCCTTTTGCATCCCAAGAAAATCTTTCTCGTCACTTCCAAACCATCTAAGCACATTCCTCAGTCACATAATATTGATCGTATAGCTATATCGCAACATACTGATCATCAATACAACTCCTAATGACTCAACCGGACACAATAGAAATTACCAACCCAAGTTGCGGTCTGAACCTGGCCTCATATCCTCAACTATGGCCTACCTCCACAACATATAAAACACATCTCGTACCTCATCCACGACATCACAAGTTGTCGGTGCATAGCTCATACTGAGTGCTTAACATCACATACGAGTGCATGGAAAGAAGTCAAAGATATAAATTTCAAGCTGAAATAAAGTCGCACGATAAAAAAATAAAGATGAAAAGTTTTCTAGATAACTTGTAGCCTCTCGAAGATAAGTATGGACGTCATCATACCGATTCACAAGACTCTACTAGACACTTTCTCATGACTCGTTGAACCTATGAACCTAGAGTTCTGATACCAACTTGTCATGGCCTCCACCTAGTCGTGATGACACTTAACCGCAAAATGCTAGGTAAGACAAAGATAGAATCTTGTAACTCAAATGAAAGATCATTATTAATGGAAATAAACTAACTAAATTACATACAATATCCCAAGGATAGGTGGTACAAGTTATGAGCAACTAAGATTTAGATTTATAAAGTTGGTACAAAAATAAATACAACATATTTTTGGAATATACATAAACAATGTAAAAATACAAAGCTACCAAGGACAAATGGTAGCTATATCCAGAAAGTAGGTACATGCTCAATGCCACCTTCCGTCATCAATAGTAGCTCCACTCCAAGATATGAACGCAAGGTGCAGAAATATAGTATGAGTACAATTGACCCATGTAGTCAGCAAGTGTAATAACTAACATCGGTGAGGAAATAGTCAATAATTATTAATGATAATCGCTAATACCCTGATCAATTCTTAAATTTCGCAAGTACACAAAAATGGTGCCATCTAAAGGGAAGATATGCATAAAAATAGAGAAGTTATGTACCGTGTATCATCTCATCAATCAAGTTGGCATATAGGGAATATATGCATAAAGGATAGTAAACATTCTGAAGCAAGCATATAGAGAAGGTACGTAAAAAAATCATGTATACATCAAAGGATTGAAAATAGAGAAGAGATGCAAAGTCCAACCAAGGATCAACTTTACCAAAATCCACATCAACTAGAAACCCGTCGGTTTCTCACAAGCTGCGTGTACACCATCAAGAGAAAAACATGAGAGGGTGACCCTAGGGGATGGATCCTTATCTACAAGTTGCACAGACAACTCCCCGTGCTAATAATAACAACACACGGACAACTCACATGCTATCATAATTCGAATCTGCACGAACAACTCACGTGCTATCAGTCCAGTCCATATCACACAGAAAGAATATATACAAGAATACATGTGCATGAACAATGCATATCAAATTACATACTCATGGACTGGTATAAGTGACATGCTAAGGTGTATGCCTATTCAAATTGTACTACCCATGGCTCAAATTAGGCAATTTTATCACAAATAGCAGTTACCATGTTCAATTAGGGGATAAACCTCTATGTAACCTCTAACATGATCCAATTAGCTCAAAAAGGGATAAAGAAACATAATGGCATGAAGCTTAGCAATCAATTAAAGTCATATCATAGCCTAAGCACTACCTCGATGTCACGACCCCAAAACCAACCCGACCGTGATGGCGCCTATTGTGGAACTAGGAAAGCCTACACTCTTAACCAATTCAATTTTTCTTAGAACAACGTTTAAATATTTAACCTTTTTCATCAAAGACAAAGCCCAAAATACCGTAAAATACAACATCTGGTGTCACTAAGTCATGAGCCATACTACAACTGTGCCAAAATACATCAAGACAACATTTTTTTGGGAAATAACTAACAAAATACAAAAAGGAAGATAGGGAAGGAGAAAGGCGGGTCTGCGATCGCCAAGCAGCTACCTCGCTCTCTGTGAAGATGAACCGTAGCAAACAATAAACTAGCACTATCGTGACCTGGGATACCTGAATTTGCACACAAGGTGCAAGGGGTAACATGAGTACACCAACTCAGTAAGTAACAAGCCCAAACTGTGGGCTGAGAGGTAGTGATGGACTAAACCTCAATATTTATAACAGACTCAATGTATAGAAATTTAGGCATGCTTTCAGTTAACTAGACAGCTCAAACTGATAAGATAAGTACAGTTCTGAATAGTTTGACATATGTAACTTAATGTATCCTACATGCCAATGCATCAACTGTATGAAATGCACAATGTGCTCCCACTCTCAAATACTCGTCCACTCAGTATTCTACATGGATCGCATGGCCCAGGGAAGATCTATCCCGGAATATATACACATCAGACAACAGTCACTCAGTACTGAGGAAGGCTAATCCAGCCCTATGGAGAAGATCGATCTCTAGATAATAGTACACCTCACAACCACTCGGTACTTTATGTAGCTCACACATCCCATGGAAGATCCATCCCAGAATATATATACATATCTGACATCAGTCTCTCAGTATCGAGGAAGGCCATTCCAGTCCCATGGAGAAGATCCATCTCTAGATAAAATACTTCGTACAAGATCCATGTCTAGGGAAGATCCATCCCAAAATAATATCACTACGCTCACTGGGGTGTGTTACAGACTTCGGAGGAGCTCCTACAGCCCAGGTGCTATCATAAGCTAGATCCAGGCATGCCCGCTCCCATAACTATCACTCAATATCAGGCTCTCGGCCTCACTCAGTCATCACTCTCCAGTCTCGCTCACACGGGCTCACAATGCATGAACTAGCCCGAATCAATGATATAATGTTCAAGACAACAATTACCGAGACTGAGACATGATATGATATGCAATAACAGGACTGAGTATATAGTATCAATTAAACATATGAGATGACAGAAATAAGCGACCACTCGGGTGTCAACAGTATCGGCGTGAAGCCTTAACATAATATCTAGCATGATTTCTAGCATGTTTGCATTAGTCACATTGACATTAGTACGGATATCAACAAGGAGGAATCACTAACTGAGCCATGGAATTAACCAGGTCACCATTCTCATGGTGCACGCCCTCACGCCCGTCACTTGGCATGTGCGTCACCTCAATTACAATCATATAACATATAGTTTGGGGTTTTGAACCCTCAGAACCATGTTTGGAAGCGTTACTTACCTCAAACCAGACGAAAATCTACTCTGCGATGCCCTTTCCGCTCCGCTCGGCCTCAAATCGTCCCGAATCTATCCAAAATCAGTATCATATCATTAATACATGCTAAAGGAACAAAGCCCACGCGAAAATTACCAAATTAAATAAAAAATCCTAAAATTGGCCAAACTTGACCCCCAGGCCCATGTCTCGGAATCCATTAAAATTTACAATACTAGAATCCTTATTCTCTCACGAGTCCATACATGCCAAATTTATAAAAATCTAACTTCGTTTGACCCCTCAATCACCCAATTTTAGCTCTCAAGTTCCAATCCTTAATTCCCACCAATTTCATGCTTAATCAACTGAAAATCACCATAAAATCTAGTTTTAGGTTCAAAAAGATTACCTCAATGTGTTCCCCCTTGAATCCCTCTTCAAAATACCTCAAAAGCTTCAATCCCGACTTCAAAAATGGTGGAAATGGGCAAAATTTGCTGCGCATACACCGCACATGCGATCTCCACTTCTGCAGAAAATTATCCGCTCCTACGGATTTCACTTATCCAGCCCGTTCCGCATCTGCGGTCTCATCTCGCACCTGCGGGATCCCAGGTGCGCTCACTCGCCCGCTTCTGTGAAAAATCCCCCAGGCCTCCAACTCCGTACCTGCGACCCCCATACCATACCTGCGACCTCTGCATCTGCGATCTCCCTTCCGCAGGTGCGGAAAACCAGAACAACCAGCACCAACTGCAATCTCTCAAGTCCAAAATTTCTGATGACCATCCGAAATCATCCCGAGCCCCTCTGGGCCTCAACCAAATATACCAACACTTCATATATCATCACCTGAACTTAGTCAAACCTTTGGAACACTCAAACCAACACAGAAACACCAAATTACCCTTAGATTCAAAACTAAGAACTTCTAAACTTTCAAATTCCGCCAACGATGTCGAAACATACCAAACCTCATCCGAATGACTTGAACTTTTGCACACACATCCCAAACGACCCTATGAACCTATTCAAACTTCCGAAATTCCATTCCGACCCCAATATCTAATTTTCCATTGCCGAGCGAAAATCGCCAAAAATTCATTTTTGCCAATTCAAGCCTAATTCTACCACGGACCTCCGAATAACATTTCGAACCCACTCCTAAGTCCAAAATCATATAACAAAGCTATCCGAACCATTAAAACCAAATTCTGAGATCATTTACCTATAAGTCAACTTCCGGTTGACTTTCCAACTAAATATCCAACTTAAGAGACTAAGTGTCTCTTTTCTCTCCAAAATCACTCCGAACCTGAGCCGACCAACCCAACACAACATAAAAGAGCTGAACCACACACAGTGAAGCAGAAACGGGGCTAAAACTC
Organism: Nicotiana knightiana; assembly: GCA_005239525.1. NCBI lineage: Eukaryota > Viridiplantae > Streptophyta > Magnoliopsida > Solanales > Solanaceae > Nicotiana > Nicotiana knightiana. The sequence goes on along the minus strand of ML382932.1, from coordinate 72,697 downwards.
TCGGAACGACCGATCAGGTCGTTACACTCGAGCATGAATAATACCATGGTGCATGGACATAGGCTCAACCCCTCACATGTGTGCCACTTATAGCACGTAGCTATCACTAATAACTCTGGCAACTAGAGCCTCAACCAAGTCTAGGTATGATACTTACCTCTTACATGCCAAATCAATACTCTAAAAATGCATTCCTGCATGAATCGACCTCCGAACGACTCAAATCTAGCCAAAAGCAACTTATGAACATCAATTAATGCCATAGGAATCAAACCCAAATGATAAATGTTGAATCTTTAATCAAATACTCAAAGTCAAACAAAACATCAAATCGGTCCCACACCCCGAATACGACAAAGCTCATAAATTTTGACAACCCATTCGAGTACAAGTCCAACCATACAGGTTTCACCCAAATCCGACTCTGAATCGATGTTCAAAACTCAATTATTTATTTTAGAAATGTTTTTCCAAAACACCTAAGTTCTCTTTATGATTTATCATTAAATTGAAAAAATTAAAGATGAATCATGTATAATAATCAAACCCCAGAAAATAACACTTACCCCAATCCAACTGGTGAAAATATCCTCAAGAATAGACCAAATCGGAGTTCCAAATCTCAAAATATGGTGAAATGAACAAAACCCTCGAAATATAAGCTTTTACCTTGAACTTCCGTATACACGATCTAACTGCCGCTTCTGCAATGACACTTCTGTGACAAAAACCTTGGTTCTACAAGTATCACTGAAACCCCGACCTTTCGCACATGTAGATCTTCTTGCGCTTATGTGACATCGCAAGTGCGAGAAAATCTTGCTTCAACGCTAGAGTGACCTCTTCTTCGATCACGCAGATGCGCCCTAAGTTTCGCATTTGCAAACTTCTGCTCTATCCCAAAATCTCTCACCTATGGCCTACTATCCACACATGCGGACATACACATGCGAAAATAACCACGCAAGATCCAAGATACCAGAATAGAAATACTAAACAAGGTCAAAATGATGTGGAACCAGCCCGAAGTAAACCCAAGCCCCTCAAGACCCCATCTGAATGTTCCAACAATTTCCAAAACATAACACACACCTACTTGAGGCCTCAATCTTACTGAATTATTTCAAATTTCCAAGTTCCAAACTTACGTTGAACACCTCTAAGCAAGTCGGTATGACCCCAAATTTTGCACACAAGTCATAAGTCACCATAAAAACCTATTCCAATGCTTGGAATCCTAAACGGACATCAGAAACCACAAAGTCAACTAAGGGTCACAGCTATCAACTCTTCAAACTTCCAACTTTCAAAAATTAGCCTCCAAATCACCTAGGACGGTAACTCAAATCCGGGAATATGCCCAAGTCCAAAACCACCATCTAGACCTAATTGGACCATTAAAACTTTAATCCGAGGTCAAATACACAAAAGTCAAATTTGGTCAACTCTTCCAACTTAAAGCTCTATATTGAGAATTACTCTCCCAAATCAATCCCGAACCACTCCAAGAACAAAATCGACTATACACACAAGTAATAATGCATCATATTAAGCTACTCAAGACCTCAAACACTCACGAGCCAAACCTAGGCCTGGACGTAACACAACACTCTGTGCCTTACTATATGTGACCGAGCGAACCAAGTGGTTGGCTAAATCAACATGTGATATCATAACATATTGAATGTGGAAGATAAACTAAAACATGTTGTGTGATAAAAGTCCGAATGATATAAATCAAAGTGCAAAAATACTAATATAAGTTTTAAACATATATGTAGCAAAATTTCTTAACATGAAAAGCTTGTGATTCTCTCTAACTGTTAATCTAGTCTATGAAGCCTCTAATGAAATACTAAAAACACCAACTGTTTGTAAATACTAGAAGACTATAAAATAATGATAATGCTCCGAAAGAACTGGGGCTCACTCAATAGCTAGTACGAGAATCCTAGCACTCTGAATCGTTAATATGTAGATCATTACCTGCATTGTGAGATGATGGCCCCGGGCAAAAGGGACTTCACTACATTTGAATTGCACTGGTATGTAAATCAACTAAAATAAAGAACTACAAATACTAAACCTGAAACTCAAACTGAGCTGATAACTGAGAACTGATAATTGATAACTTAAACGATAACTGTTAAAACAGAAACTAAGTTGATAACTGAGAACCTATAACTGATAATTGAAATTATAACTATTGAAACTAAAACATAAATGATAAATGATAATTGAAATGATAACTGATAATTGAACAAAGGAAGTAAGGATATGAATAATCCCTCTTCTGAATGATGAATCACCTGTTTATCTGAATAAACTATGGCCTCGAGCCCAATATATATATATATATATATATATATGCACAAGCTAAGGCCTCAGGCCCAAGTATACGTCTACATGACTACACCGTCAGGCCCAAAAATCCATAAAACATAAACTACAGTCTCAAGCCCAAACATGCATAAAGCATAAACTACGGCCTCAGGCCCAAATATGCATAAAGCATAAACTATAGCCTCAGGCCCAAATACAGCTGTCAACATTCAAGGATTTAAATTCAGGAACTGAGAATCATACTGCAATATGTGCTGCAAAAATACTGAATCATATTGAGTTACATGATACTGGAATACGGAATAGGACTAGACTGAGGCATGTATTAATGAACTGATTATGAACATTGAAACTTCAACTGTTTATGAAATGCTGAGTAATCTAGACTAAGACTCATGGTAATAATACCCGAGTCTATATTGATTATGCACTAAGCTCACAATGATCATAATAGAAGTCATGAACGAGTTATGAAGCTAGAGAATAGAAGTTCTGCAACTATTCAATGAACTAGGCTTAAATATATTTCTGAGGCAATTAGTAACGTCCTAAAAGAAACGTAGTGTAGGGAGAATTATTAAAATTCCCAAACATAGAGAGTTAGCCTCACATATCTTGACGCTGGACCTTTAAGTGTATCACAATGTTCGTCGCCTTTTTTAGGATAATCTATGGAAATATATATCAAGAGTAACCAATATTAGAACGACGCCTCACGTTTTGATATTTTAGTATTTTTATCAAACACCTTATGGGCGTAAAGCCTCATATCCCTCATTAGTGGTTTTTTCTTCACCCAATTCTCATTCTACTACTTCTAGGTGTTTCTACAATCCCAAATATATGTAACTAACACCATTTCTCATCACCCAAATATTTAAAACAATCATAAGTCAACAACCTAAGCCCCTAGCATAGTTCATATGGTTCTCTTTATCAAACCGATTTACTATTCTCCCCATAACTCATCAATTCATAGATATAAATGATTAGGGAGTAGAAACATTACCTTTTTGGCGTGAAATCCTCTTGAATTCGAGTTCTAGGGTTTCTTATCTCAACAATGATGTCTCGATTTAATATCTAAAGATTTGAAGGATTTACCCATGTTAATAAGGTGTTGGAGAATTGAAATTAACTTAGAATCACCGTTGGAACTTACCTTGGATGAAGGAGGGACCTTGGGGAAGTTAGGTTCTTGAGAGCTTCCCTTTCTAGAGTAGGTTTTCGTGTTTGTGGTGTGGGGGACGAGGAGGGGCGCTTTAAATAAGTGAAAATGTTCAAAAATTGAGAAGGAAATAAAAGTAGCTCGGATAAACATCTTCAGCACGGGGCATCGTCAGGGGTGCCAAATAATTGGCCAAGGTGCCATCTGAGAAACCAAAACTACAGTGCCTTGCACTGTCAAGAGCGCTAAGGTTAATTCCTTGGACAGTGCCTTGCACTGTCTATGGTTGTGAGTTTCATGGCCTTGCACTATCTAAGGCTGTGAATTTTCATGGCCTTGCACTGTCTAAAGCTATAAGACGGTCCTTCCACAAACTTAGTCGAATCTATCGAACTTTATGCACCTCAATCTCTGTCTTGATTCCAAAACAACTATTTTCACTCATACTCATCCCGATAGAACCTCACAAGTCTAAAAGGTCATATTAATACTCAATTAACGCATCCATGCCTAATCTGAATTTACAGATAGTTACATTATCTCCCCCTTGGGATCATTTGTCCACGAATGATTGTCCTAATTGTAATTAAAACTAACTTTGGACTGTAATGGGACGGATTGAAACATATGAAAGTTGAACCGTATGCATACTAAATTTAATGAATACATGATTACTGATATGCTAAGATACTGAACTGAATAGGTACTGAGCTGAATGGCTACTGAATTGACTGAACACTGAGCTGACTGAATGTTGAAAGACATGGAGGTTATAATCTAAGGTCTGAATGAAAAGGTTAGTTACCTTCAACATTTCTCCAAAACAACTTCCAGCTAACAAAGCATAACATAAGCGTCACAGGGCATCATACTCACAACATGAAACATATACGTGAATACTGGTCTGGCATGGATATTGGAGTACTGAACTGAGATCAATATATGATTACTAAGTTGACATGAATATCTAAGTATTGGAATGACATGAGTATTTGATACTGGACTAAGATGAGTATCTGAGTATTGAACTGACATGAGTATCTGAGTACTAAACTAACATAATATAGAAATACTATAAAGATGAATGTTATAACATAACACGTGAGATACTAGGTGTAAAACTCTCAATTTGTTTTGTGGAAGCTCTAACTCAAAATCTACATGACCGATCCTTCATAGGATCCTATACGACCTGATGCATCTGGGACTAAGCTTTCATTTATTTCCAAATCATACAACACCTTTCATAGGCGACTCTGAGCCGTCTTCAAATGCTCTTGAATCAGCTTGACTTTCTCCATAGCTTGATTGACCAAATCTGGTCCCCACAACTCTACTTCTTCATCTTCGAACAAGCCAATCGGTGAACTACACCTTCTCCCATACAAATCATGCTTTAAAAATGAGCGATATAATCCTATTATAAGGTCCATATTTACCATCTCCACTAAAGAATATATGCATTCTGAGATAAACACTTGGTTTTCTGCTGCTCGACTTACACTTGCTGACAATTCAGATACTTGGACTCAAATTCTGCTACATTCTTTTTCATGTCGTTCCACCCAAAAATCTCCTTGAGATCATGATACATCTCTGGGAAACCTGGGTAGATATAACACCTGGATTTATAGGCTTATAGCATGATCCTCCTTCTCTAAGTCCATATATGTCTGGACACACAATCTGTCTCGGTACCTCAAAGTACCATCATCTCCCCTTTGTTCAAAAGCTATCATCTTATGCTTGTGAATCCCCTCTTTCAGCTGCAACAATTAGGGATCATCAAACTGTTTCTCCTTCACTTCGGCTACTAAGGATGAACAAGTCCTTTTCTGGAAAGCAACTCCACTATCTTTGGCGTCTGAAAGTCGAACTCCTACCTTGGCTAAGCAGTGAACGTCTTTCACTAGAGTTTTCTTGTCTGCCTCAATCATGAGCTATACTTCCCACACTTGATTATGTTTTTAAGATAATTCCTGAAAACACTTATAGTATTGATGTGAGATAATCCTTGTCTTTGACTAGTACACCAAAGATTAGAGTCTCATGATCATTCTACTATCTTCGTGTTTCTTACACACACTAGGTACATTCCTTGTGGTAATTATACCATTTTCCACATCCCTGCTAACTTTTTGGATTTCAAATCTCCAAATAGACTTACTAATGATTTTCACAACTCCCCCTTAGACCAAAGGTTAAGGTCTTGTACTTGTGGATCATTCTCTTTTGTTGTGATCCGAACAACATTCCTTATCTTCTGCAATTTTTTGCACTTTACATCAATAATTACTCTTTTTCTAAAAAACTTCTAAGTAATATTTATTATTAGGAAAAACTAAAAAAACTTACATAAACGGAAAGTTAATGTATTCACAACTACCATACGCTATCTTAATGGTTTAACTCTACTTACACTGTCAATCTTGGGGAGACCCTTTATCGATAATTCTTAAAGGCTATTCTTCTGTAGTTTGCTCTCTTACTGCTACCTGATTTTTCCCCCATTGTCACTGTACTTCGGGTTTAACTTAAACTCTTCGGGTTCTAACACGCGTTAGGTGTTTCAAACTATTACCCACTCACTAGTGTTAACCTGACTAAGTAAATCAAATTGTACCTCTACTAATTCTGCTAAAATTGCTAATTTGTTGTATCTACTCAAACCTTACTTACTATCCTTTTACTAACCACCTGCTAGCATCATGTTTCTTGTTCTGCTTTGAATAACTAAAGTGAAGCATAAGGTTATGCCTAACTTCCCTGACCATCTGACCTTATTTTGCGGTCACATACTATCTCTTCTTTTTTGAACTATGTACATGGATCACACTTAGGGAAATTTCATCTGTCTTGAACAAAATTGGAATATCTAACAATAAAATTTCTATGCACTTCAAAATTATATCATACTATAAACATTCGGGGTAACCACTTAGCCACATAACCTAGGGGGGGATGTCATATCTTTTATCTCACAATAATGGATGCATCTAATAGTAACTTACTAACTTGGTAAATTCTAGTTCTAATATGAATAAATCTTAACAACTTAAAATCATTCCCTCAAATTCAATGCTGGCTGCTCTTGATTCTCATTTCGTACATCATATCTTCTTAGTCATATGCACGAGTCTTACAAAAAACACAATTTTGTATATATCAAACGTTTTTGACTCCTATTTATTTTGTCGTTAGGCTCTTTTTCGTCCAAAACTATGTTGATCAATTCATGCCTGCTGCGATAAAATTCTTAACCTGTTACACCCTGGCGGCTGATATCTAAATCATTATCATCAATATGTGGCGCCATTTTTGAGAATTAAAATTAAATTTTTCTATGAGGTAAAACACATACTGATACACTACCATACACAAAATTGTCCTTCAGAATAAACCATCATATGATAAATCACTTCTTGCACCCATCTGACGAGTCTTGGGTCTTAATTCAGACCTAAAACATGCGAAGATTTCGCTATAATCACTATTATTTACATTTTATTTTATCACCTATGGGCATCACTATGTACTCAGAAGTAACCAAAATTTGGATACACTAAAAAATAGAGATCTAGTAACTGAATAACAGATAACTGGCATACTGAATAACCATAAACCTGCTAACCGAAAGACTATATAGAGGTTAACTTAGGTAAACTGATAACCATAAAATATGATAACTGCTTTCGTACTTTCTGATAAGGTTATTGTATCCGGATAAAATCGGAGAGCCTGATTTCACGGCTATTTCGATAAGAATGAAGGCTCGATGGCCCGAGATTTGGTATCAAGGGGCATATCGGAGGTCCTCGACCTCGAGGCAATACATATCGAAGGTCCTCAACCTCGAGGCAGTATATATCGAAGGCCAACATGGAAAGGCGGGAAATTCCCAAGGGGCACGTGGATTAAGCTAACAAGATACACAAAATAGTACAAGCCCGTACCGTGGAATTAAATGGTTGTACCATCCATATCTCTTTGCATTAATTACCCATGTACTATGTTGGGGTTCCCCTCATATAAAGGGGACCCTTATTGTCAAGACCCGTAAACTTTTATGGCTAAAGATAATGTCCAGATAGGTTCACGTGTTGTTATAACTATAGAAATTCTTAAAACGGACCCTTTTGAGTAAAAAGTACCCCGGGACTTAAAAGATATAATTTTCCAGATTTGCGCAGGTCTGCGGTCTACTATGCGATCGCAGATCAGGTATGCTGACCGCATAGTGGTCGCATATCTGGACAGTTTGTTGTCCATCTTGAGGACAACTATGCGGCCTAGAATGCAATTGCATTACACGAATGGGGGCCGCATAGTTGTCGCATTCTTTCACCTTGACTTTAGCGGAGGGAGTTATGCGACGCACTATGCGATCGCATAACAAGTATACGGACCGCATAGTGATCGCATACCTGGACAATCTACTTTTCTTTTGGGCCCATTTAAGGGCCAATTATGCGACAGGAATGCGGACCGCATAGCAGGAATGCGATCGCATTCCTGACCGCATTTCTGTTTCGGGACTGTTAAATTTCTAATTTTATACCCGACCCCCAGTTCATTAAAACACCTCCCCTTTCATTTTAAGCTCATTTTCTGATAAATTAGAGAGAGGAGAGAGTGTGTTCTAGAGAGAGGGAGTTCCATCTTCATCAAATTTTTTCCTCCATCACTACTCAGCCCTGAAATAAATCAAGTAGGACACTATTTTCTCAGTACAAGAGGTAAGCTTCTATTTCCAATTTTTTGTTAAAATAAAATATGGTTAGGTGAGTTCATGAAGATTGGGGCAAGAGTCTTGCATGCATGTAACCAAATAGTCATAATCTAGTAAAAGGAAATGGGTTAGAGTAATCTTTCACTAAAAAGAGGCCATTTAACCTAAAGGAACACCTAGTGTTTGATAGAATGCTCAAGTGAGTTCAAGACATGATCATTATTCCTAATTCTAAGTTCAGTTATGCCACATTGTGAACTAGATTGAAAGTGCTAGAAGGTCCGGTGAATTGTGGTAGAAAATTAAAGGGAAATTCCGATTCAAGGTATGTATGGCTAACTTAAATCTTTGTAGAGTTACCTTGTTGGTGTCAGAGCACACGGTATGAAATTCTTGCTTGAGCATATGTGAATTGATTGTCTTGTTGTGTCGAGGTGTACGAGTCCATTCTCTGATTTTCTTAAGTCGATTACCATGCTAATTGAGATTATGAAGGGTGATTTCTTTGTGCTTATCCTACCACGTGTAAGGTTCGTTAAATGTTCGAATATGTCAATATGACAGTATGTGATATTAAATGAAAGAATGTTAACGTATTCTAATGTGGAAAGGTATCTAATAGCTGAGGGCCGAGTGTGGCAAATGATGAAAAGAAACTGTGGATTGATTTAATTGAGTTAAATAATGATGGCATCACCATATGTGAATTATTGTTTGGTAAGGATTATTGTGCCTTGACTTCATATAATTGTTGGTTGATATGAACTTATGTTCTTGATGATGAAGATCCCTGTGATATAATTGTTGGTTATTGTTGCTATGAAATGTGAACGTACGGTTGAATCGGGTTTCGCACCGCAACACGAAATAATAAGGGTGGAGAGGTAATAAGGGTGAAATGTGATTGTACGGTGGGATCGGGTTGTGCGCCGCAACACGAAGTAATAAGGGTGGAGAGGTAATAAGGGTGAGATGAGAATGTACGGTGGGATCGGGTTGCCACCGCAACAGATGAATAATTGAAATGAGTAACTGTGAAATTTCCATTTGTAACTTCCTGTATATCTTTGTGGTACTTGTGTGGTTACCCTGACTATCTTCCAATTGTGTATTGTGTGATTCTACTTGGAATAAACTTTGTTCATACATGCTAGTACTATTCAATGGTACTAACGTCCCTTTTGCCGGGGGCGCTACATCTTTTATATAGATGTAGATGGTTCCACAGCAGGTAGCTCAGACCGCCGATACTGGTGTCTCCCCTTCATACCTTCAGCAGATCCGGTGAGCTCCACTTCCTCTCGAGGTCGTGTATAGTATATATCATCTCTTTTGTATATGTGGGTTGTACATATATATTTTTGGGTAGTAAATGCGTTTACTAGTAATCGTGGATCGAATCGAAATTATTGTATGTTTTGTGATTATCAAATGTTGAAATGATAAAGGATGAAATGAACTCAAGTAGTATATTCATGTTTAAACTCTAAATTGCTAATTCATGTGGAATAAGGTATATTGTAAACACGGGGTAACCCGTTGGGCAGGAAAGGCAATCCAGGTCCGCTTGAACGGGGTCACCCGGTTAGGCGCCGTTCTCGTCCCTCGATTGTGGGGCATGACACTTGTCACTTTGTAACATATATGATATTCAATACAATAACAAGAACATCCCCTGCTCCCTAATTGCTTCATTAAATTATTGTTTCTCATTTATTGTGTTCTTGAATCATTCTTCATTTATTACTCATTATTGATCATAAATAGGCCATTCTTAAGGCCTTCAACACTGTTATACTGTTATCAATATCCCTTAGTCAAGCTTCTAAAGCTCGACCCCGAGGCCTTTTAGACCACCCTCGAGGTTGGTCTCCCCGTTTCCCGGTTTGCATAATTTTGTTCCTTTCGCTCTTATTTCATTTCTCTCACTTCATATTCCGCATATACTGCCTAAGCAATCAATGTTAAAATAGATCATGTATGTTTAGAATCACATAATCAAATATAATTGTAATTACCATTTTCAAGGTAAACAATTATGCTCTAATATGTACTACTATCGATTGTATCCCACTTTCAACATCCCCTCAAGTCTCAATTGTTACCAACCCTAATAGGCAATCATATCCTCAATGAACGTGGGTTTTTCCTGCCCGTCGCATGGGCATTCGATATATTTGGAATTTGATAAGAACAGAAGGTTACTTATTGCTCTATGTTGCATGGCACGATCAAGAGTAGAAAGAGATGAGACAATCCTGAACTTCTTGGCAGTTAACCATTTATATGAATGGCCGACACACATATATAAAGGAAACTCCATTGGACATGGCTTCATAGACTCCCTAGGACACTTAAACCTAGTGCTCTGATACCAAGCTTTGTCATGCCCTAAACTTGGGCCTGGACGTAACACGCCACTGGGTGCCTGACTACATCTGACCAAGCGAATGAATTGCCTGGCTGAATCAACATTTGATATCATAACATACTGAATGCTGAAGATAAACTAACACATGATGATACACTAAAAGTCTGAATGATATTAATCAAAGTGGGGAAACACTAATTTAAGTCTGAAACATATATTTTGCAACATCGCTTAACATGAAAAGCGTGTGATTCTCTCTAACTATTACTCTGGTCTATGAAGCATCTAATGAAATACTAAAAACACCAATTTTTTGTAAATACTGGAAGATTATAAAGTAATGATAATGACCCGAAAGAACTGGGCACATCCAATAGCTGGTACGAGGATCCTAGCGCTCTGAATTGTCAATCTGTAAATCATTACCTGCATTGTGAGATGCAGGCCCCGGGAAAAAGGGCCATCAACACATTTTAATTGCACTAGTATGTAAAGCAACTAAAAGAAACAACTATAAATACTCAAACTGCTGATGATTAAGAATTAATAACTAATAACTTAAATGATAACTGTTGAAATGAAAGTGAACTGATAACTGAGAGTTGATAACTAATAACTTAAAATGATAACTGTTGAAACGAAAACTGTAATGATAATTGATAACTAAACAAAGGAAGTAAGGATATGAATATTCCCTCTTCTGAATGATGAACCACCAATTTATCTGAATAAACTACGGCCTCAGGCCCAATATATATGTGCACAAACTACATCCTCAGGCCCAAGTATATGTATACATAACTACAGCCTCAAGACCAAAAATGGATAAATAATAAACTACGACCTCAGGCCCAAACATGCATAAAGCATAAACTACGCCTCAAGCCCAAATATGAATAAATCATAAACTATGGCCTCAGGCCCAAATACAATTGTTCAACATTAAGGAATTTAAATTCAGGAACTGAATCATACAACAATATGTGATGTAGAAATACTGAATCAGATTGAGTTACATGATACTAAAAAACTGAATAGGACTAGACTAAGGCATGTATTCTTGAACTGATTATGAACGCTGAAACTTCAATTATTTATGACATGCTGAGTAATCTAGACTGAGACTCATGGGCATCAAACTCGAGTCTGTATTGATTACGTACTAAGCTCACAACATTTAGAATGGAAGTCATGAAAGAGTTATGAAGCCAGAGAATAGAAGTTCTGCAACTATTCAAGGAACTAGGCTTAACTATATTTCTGAGGCTATTAGTAATGTCGTAAAAGAAACGTAGTGTAGGGAGAATTATTAAAATTCTCAAACATAGAGAGTTAGCCTCACATACGTTGATGCTGGCCCATTAGGCATCTCACAACGTTCGTTACCTTTTTCAGGATAATCTATAGCAATATATAGCAAGAGTAACCAATATTAGCACTACGGCTCATGTTTTGGTATCTTAGGAATTTTATCAAAGGACTTATGGGAGTAAAGCCACATACCCCTCATTAGTGGTGTTTTCTTCACCAAATTCTCATTCTACTACTTCTAGGCGATTCTACAATCCCAAAAAGATGTAACTAACACCATTTCTCATCACCCAATTGTTTACAACAATCATAAGTCAACAACCAAACACCCTAGCATAGTTCATATGATTCTCTTTATCGAAGCCATTTACTATTCTCCCAAGAACTCATCAATTCATAGATATAGATGATCAGGGAGTAGAAACATTACTTTTTTTACGTTCAATCCTCTTGAATTCGAGTTTTTGAGTTTCTTTTCTCAACAATGATGTCTCTGTTGAATATCTAATGATTTGAAGGATTTACCCATGACAATAAGGTGTTGGATAGTTGAAATTAACTTATAATCATTGCCAAAACTTACCTTGGATGGTGGAGGGACCTTGGCGAAGTTAGGTTCTTGAGAGCTTCCCTTTCTAGAGTAGGTTTTTGTGTTTGGGGTATGGGGGACGAGGTAGTGCTTTTAAATAAGTGAACACACCCCAAATTTTAGGAGGAAATAAAAGTATCTCGGATAAACTTTTTCAGCGTGGGGCATCGTCAAGGGCACCAAAATAAATGTGCAAGGTGCCATTAGAGGCACCAATACTACAGTGCCTTGCACTATTAAGGGCCTAAGGTAATGCCCTAGACAATGACTTTCATTATCTATGGCCGTGAGTTTTCATGGCCTTATACTATATAAGGTTGTGAATTTTTATGGCCTTGCATTGTCTAAGGCAATAATACGGACCTCCCATAAACTGAATCGATTCTAAAGAATTTTATGCACCTCACTCTCTGTCTTGATTCCAAAACAACTATTTTCAGTCATAGTCATCCCGATAGGACCTCACATGTCTAAAAGGTAATATTAATACTCATTTAACGCATCCATGCCTAATCCGAATTTAAGGATTGTTACACAAACCACCGAACAAAATTCTAATGCTCATAATCACTAGTCATTTTTCTTACATAAGGCCACACTAGCACGAAGTGATAGATTTTTCTTTATTTATGGTTATTGGTCATAGTATCCATAACCTTTCTTCTTATTAAGTCAAATGCTGATATCATTTTACTTCTCCCAATCGTTGAGCCAGAAAGGATCCAATGAATTGGAAAGAGTTGGACTAAAAACTAATAAGATTTTGATTTTGGAAGTTGGAAGTTGGAATAGGCTTTTTATGTAATGTAGAATTTGTGTGAAAATTTGAGGTCATTCCGGGCTAGTTAGACGTGGTTTGACAAGAGTTTGGAAGATGGAGGTTTAAATAGTTCACTAAGCTTTAATTGGCCGTCGATTATGAAGAACACGAGAGAAGATCTGCATTCACGATGTGCACTACACCAGCAGCACATCAACTGCTGCATACCGTGCAATAATTGACAGAAACCACCCCAAAACTCACTGAGTTTCACCTGTGCCCAACTCACATTGAATAGCTCTCCAAAAGTGCAATGTGAACAGAGTTCCATGGTTCGAGATAATAGGAATGGGCACACCCTACAAGCTAAAAATAACCTAGATGTAGATCTTAGCCAACCTCTTTGTAGTGTAAGAATTTGTTGGCCCATGTCACCTAATGGGTTTTGAAGATTGAAAAATATTGGCAAGTTGAACCAGGTCCATCAGAGCATACACACCTGAACGGAGAAGTTGGCACAAGAATCGTACAAGCATAGGATATATCAGTGATTGATGAGTATCAAAGAACTAACAGGATGTCTCCTAATACGAAAAGATTGCAAACTGATGAATAGAATAGAAGTTGAATTCGGAAAGGACAGAAACGAAGGAAGGAAGTTGAGTTTGATAAGAACTTGTTCTCCCAGGTAGAACCGGACCAGAACTCAACAACTGACTTTATAAATACTCAATGTATTACTGCTGAAAAACAACAACAAAAAAAGACGCACAAAGACTAAATTGAATCAAGTTCTGTAAGCAAAATTCCCAGGTTATTTGCAACCAAAAGTATTGTGCAGAGGCTACAGTTCAACTCGAAGAAACAGTTCCATCGTTTATCATTGAACCTAGTTGGTTGTAGTAGGAGTTTTAACATTGTATCTTTTCAGCTTTCTTAGAAGCAAATTGTAATAGGTACACACTGTTCAAGTTAGAGTTAGCTTGAAGTCTGTAGAAATTAGCTAGAGGCTAGTTGATACAAAGAGGATTATATTTAGTCCTAGGATTACAAACGAGTTTATTTTGTATGTCCGTTTGGCTCATAGTGTTTAGTGAAGTGTTTGAGCAAATCCTACTAAGGAGTAGGTCGTGTTTTTTTCACCTTTTGAGCCAGGTGTTTTCCACGTAAAATATCTGTGTCTTTACTTTACTGCTTTATTATTCCGCAAATAGTAGTAAGTAGTACACCAAGAAGAACTAGGTTTTTCTTATTCGACAGCACTAGAAAATTGGGTACTGCACAATTAACTTATAATATTGTGTAGTATTGAAGTCTAAAACAACAATTGGTATCAGAGCAAGTTATCCTTGAAAAGGCTAACACCTTGGAAAAGATCAAGATAAGTGCACCACTTGGGAACTGGGAAGGTCAATCAACTGCAAGGCCACCACTCTTCAATGGCCAGTACTATTCTTGGAGGAAGAATAGAATGAAGGATCACCTTATTGGAGAGGACTGTGAACTCTGGGACACAGTCATTGATGGACCACTTGCAACAATGAAGAAAACTGCTGAAGGTGTAGATGTACCTAAGACTAGGGCTGACTCCACGACTGAAGATCTGAAGAAATGGGAGAAGAATGCCAAAGCAAAGAAGTGGCTAGTGTGTGGATTAGGACTAGATGAATACAGCAGAATCCAAAGTTGCACCACTGCCAAGGAAATATGGGATACTCTACAAGTAGCCCATGAAGGAACAGCTCAAGTGAAGAGGTCTAGAGGTACACTACTATACTCTCAGTATGAAAACTTCACTGTGAAAGAAGGAGAGACAATTCAGGAAATGTACACAAGGTTCAACACCTTGACAAATGAACTCAAGTCTCTTGGAAGAATTATACTTGAAGAAGACAAGGTAGAGAAGATCTTGACAAGGATTCTGCCTATCTCCTGGGAAAGCAAGGGTTGCTCAAAGCATATGACTGGGAACATTGAACAGTACCTTTCACTTGAAAGTCTCAAAAGAGGAAATGTCTCCTTTGGAAACGGAAAGAAAGGTGAAATTATTGGGGTTGGTAAGGGAGGTAAGGATGATACACAATCTATTGAACATGTGTATCTAATAGATGGCTTGAAATATAGTCTGATCAGTGTATCACAAATATGTGATAGAGGTAACCTGGTTGCTTTTACTTCCACAAAATGTTTTGTGATGAACACTGCATGCTACATTATTAATAGATGCATGACCAGACCTCTGGTAGAGAAAAATCCCTATGAATTACTCAAAGGGAGAAAGCCCAACATATCCCATCTTAGGGCTTTTGGATGCAAGTGTTATCTGCATAATAATGGAAAAGATTCTCTAGGAAAATTTGATCCAAGAAGTGATGAGGGAGTTTTCTTGGGATATTCAACACATAGCAAAGCTTATAAAATATACAATAAAAGAACTATGTGTGTAGAAGAAAGTGTACATGTTATCTTTGATGAAACTAACTCTTTATCTGAGAGACAGGAACCAGAAGATGAGGAGCTTGGACTAGTGAGGAGCAATGACCATATTGAAGCACCTATGACAGATGGAACAGGTGATGGACCAGGTTCAACAACCCCACACAACTTGATAGGGGGAATTCTGCATGGAAATACTGGACCTAATCCTGTTCCACAACTATAAGACAACATGGAACAATCCAGAAGTGAACAACTGGTACTCAAACCATACAGATATCAGAGTTCTCATCCTCTTGAGAACATCATAATAGACTTGAGATCTGGAATCAAAACTAGATCCTCCTTGGAAAATTTGTGTGCGTTTGATGCATTTCTATCCTTGATTGAACCAAAGAACATTGTTGAAGCCCTGGAAGATGTTTATTGGGTAACAACCATGCAAGAAGAGCTGAATCAATTTGAAAGGAGTCAAGTATGGCACTTGGTACCCAGTCCACGATACAGATCAGTAATTGGCACCAAGTGGGTCTTCAGGAACAAGCTCGATGGGGATGGAACTGTTACAAGAAATAAGGCTAGACTGGTTGTTCAAGGATACAGCCCAGAAGAGCGAATTGACTATGATGAGATCTTTGCTCCTGTGGAAAGATTGGAGGCAATCAGACTTCTTATAGCATTTGTTGCACACATGGAATTCACTCTTCATCAGATGGATGGGAATAGTGCCTTTCTTAATGGCTATTTGAAGGAAGATGTATTTGTAAAACAACCTCCTGGTTTTGAAAGCAAAGAGTCACGTGATCATGTATATAAACTTGACAAGGCTCAATATGGTCTCAAGCAAGCGCCTAGAGCTTGGTACGAGAGATTGTCAAAATTCCTGCTGAAGGCAAGCGCCTAGAGCTTGGTACGAGAGATTGTCAAAATTCCTGCTGGAACATGGGTACAAACGAGGCAAGATAGAAAGTACTTTGTTCCTAAAGGAAAAGGGAGTTAACCTTCTTCTTAGGCTTGCAAATCAAAAAAACTCCACATGGCATAATGATACATCAATAGAAGTATGTGAAAGAACTCCTAAAGAAATTCAAAATAGAGGATTCAAAGGAGATAGATATCCCAATAGACATAGTTACAAAATTGGATGTGGATGAACCTAGTTCATCCGTTGATCAGAAGACATACGGAGGGATGATTGGGTCTCTACTCTATCTTACTGCAAGTAGACCTGATATTGTGTTCAATGTGGGACTATATGCTAGGTTTCAAGCCAATCCAAAGGAGTCCCATCTCACTGCACTAAAAAGAATTTTAAGATATCTGAAGGGCACCACTGAATTGTGCCTTTGGTATCCTAAAGGTAGTAATTTTGACCTTGTAGGATATGCTGATGCTGACTATGCAGGTTTCTTGGTCGACAGGAAAAGTACTTCAGGCATGGCTCACTTT
>ML382932.1:9488-55130 GCA_005239525.1 Nicotiana knightiana | reverse complement strand
GCTGCAGCCTCTTGTTGTGCCCAGTTGCTATGGATCAAGCAACAACTCCTGGACTTTGGTATATATGTGGGATGCATTCCTATTTACTGTGATAACACTAGTGCAATTAGTATGACTAAGAACCTTGTTCATCACAAGAAAACTAAGCACATAGATGTTAGGCACCATTTCCTGAGGGATAACTATGAAAAGGCAATGATCTCAATCGAATTCTGTGCTACTGATCGTCAAATTACTGATATATTTACCAAAGAATTGAGTAGGGAGCATTATGAGAGAAACAGGCTTGAATTAGGGATGATTAAGATCACCTAATTGAAAACAGAATTGAAATTTTTTTTTATTTTTTTGGCTAGAAAATTTTAATTAAGTACTTAATAATATTAATCATTGCTCAGTACTATGTCTTTATTTCCATACTCTCTTGCCATGTATTAATATGATTCCCTAGTCATTAACGATGTTTCTCTATATTTGTTAATTAAGGAAAAATAAAGATTATTAACAAGATGAACCTGGTTCATCCATGCTGGCTTACGTGACTGAAAAAGGTACATTCTCATCTTCATACATGTATTAATTCAAGTACAGCCATACATGAGCAGGACTCTATCCATTTATGGTTCAAATTCAATTCTCGTACTTACCCAAATAATGAACCAGTTTCAAGAAGTCCCATCTCAATTAATTAGCCTAGTGTTAAAGGGAGAGTAACTGTCTAATCAATGTCCAATTGCTGACAATTCTTAATCGATTAGGATCCTACTTAGGTTAATACACTTCTGTTATAGTAGGTGTTTTAACATTGTATCTTTTCAGCTTTCTTAGAAGCAAATTGTAATAGGTACACACTATTCAAGTTAGAGTTAGCTTGAAGTCTGTAGAAATTAGCTAGAGGCTAGTTGATACAAAGAGGATTAGAGTTAGTCCTAGGATTACAAAAGAGTTTATTTTGTAAGTCCTTTTGGCTCAGAGTGTTTAGTGAAGTGTTTGAGCAAATCCTACTGAGGAGTAGGTCGTGGTTTTTTTACCTTTTGATCCAAGTATTTTCCACGTAAAATATATGTGTCTTTACTTTACTGCTTTATTATTTCGCACATAGTAGTAAGTAGTACACCAAGAAAAACCAGGTTCTTCTTATTCGACAGCACTCGAAAATTGGGTACTACACAATTAACTTATAATATTGTGTAGTATTGAAGTCTAAAACAACATAATTCATCGCAAAAATGAAATGCATAAATTAGGTCAATCTATCCACAATGACCAAACAACATCAAACTTCTTCAAAGTTCGTGGTAACCCCACCACAAAGTCCATAGTAATTTTCTCCCACTTCCACTACGGTATCACCAACCTCTGAGTCAACCCACCTAGTTCCTGATGTTCATATTTGACCTGCTAGCAATTGAAGCAACGTGAAGCATGCCGAAAAATATGTTTATTCGTCTTGCACCACGAGTAATTCTGCTTCAACTCATGATACATCTTCAAGACACCTAGACGAATAGACTACTGTGAGATATGGGCCTCTTCAAGAATCAATTCCCTAAAGCCATCAACATTCAGAACATAAAGTCGGCCATAAAGCTGCATGACACCATCAACTCCAATCAAAACATTATTTGCACCACCTCTCTGCTCAGTGTCCTTTAGTACCAACAAATGAGGATCTTCAAACTGGCGATTCATGATGCGCTCCAAAAAAATGATTGTGCAACTACACAAGCAAGATCCTCACTAGACTCAAAAATATCCAATCTCAGGAATTTGTTAGCCAAGGCCTGAACATCCATAGCCAATTGCCTCTCCTTAGCTAGAATGAATTCCATACTACCCATGCTCTCTGCCTTCTACTCAAGACATCAGCTACAACAATTCTCTTACTCGGATGACACAATATAGTGATATCACAGTCTTTCAACAATTCAAACAACCCTCGCTGACTCAAATTCAAATCCTATTGCTTGAACAAATGCTTGAGACTCTGATGGTCAGTGTAGAATTCACATGACATCCTCGTACAAGTAGAGCCTCCAAATCATGAGTCTGTGCACAATAACAACCAACTCCAAAGCATGAACATGATAATTCTTCTCATGGGTCTTCAACTCACAAGAAGCGTGTGCATGACGTCCAATATGTTAAGTGTCATAATACATTGTATAAGGCCGAAAACCGTGGGAACCACCAACACTGGATCTATAGTCAAAGCAATCTTGAGCATCTGAAATCTCTCCTCGAACTCATTAGACCATTTTGAAAGAGCACCATTCTGAATCAGCTTGGTCAACAGGGTTGTAATTGATGAAAATTCCTCCACAAAGCAGTGATGGTAGCCTACCAAACAAAAGAAACTTTGGATCTCTTTAGCTGAAATAGGTTTAGGATAATTCTGAAATGCTTGAATGTTCTTAGTATCAACATTTATACAATCACAAGACACAATATGACCCAAGAATTCAACTGAGTCCAACCAGAACTCACACTTCGAATTGATTATATGACTACATGAAAATTTATATTCATGAATTACGAGAATGCCTAGGTTATTACTTGTTGATTTGACATGAGGGTTATATTGCTATGTAATACTTAGTATAAATTCATAAGTCATATCATTGATTTACTTTCTCCACGGTTTTTATGGTTTCTATGTCTTAATTAGCTCATGAAAATAGTAAGATTAGGCTAGGCACAGGCTATATAGCTTATTGATATGTTACGATAAAAAATATTATTGATTTTCCATAGCTATAACTTATACATTTGACCTTTTTATCCGTGTTCTTATTATTATGTATTACGACCCTTTATTGTATTGTTTCTTATACATGCATGAGTTGAAAGTGGTTGTCGATGAATGTTGAGGATCTTGGATTGAGGATGTAACGATTTGGATCGTTTTGCGCGCCAAAATAGTTGATTGATGATCATTAAATATAAAGTAGTCGAAGCTCTGATTATGGATCCATCTCTCCAAAGTTAGGTGATTACCCATGTTACCTTTGACACTCCGAGCGTAAGCCGTGATTCTTTCGGTGCTTGATGGACACGAGGCCTGTGTCAGGCACATGGATTGTGTTATGAGTTGACGAGAAAAGGATCATCATCATGCATATTTATATTTGTTTAAACTCATGATATGAATTGAAGTATTTTTGACTGGTATTAGTTGACGAGAAAAGGATCATCATCGATAATTGAGATCGTTGTTAATTTATTTGATTCTAATTTTTTTAAAAGCATGCTTAAATTCTCTATGAGTTGTATCTTGCGCTACTATAATTTTTTATGATATTAGGTCTAGATTTCTATTGGATTATTCTCTCACATGCTTATTTGACTACTAGTGAGTGTAGGAGTCGACACCTCACCACTATTTCTTCGAGGCTAGACTTGATACTTACTAGGTACCACAGTTTATACTCATACTACGTTTCTACACATTTCATGCAAGTTCTGAGGTTGGTGCGAGTAGTATTCATCCGGGAGGTTAGGTGAATCCTTTGAGTCTACGTGATGGGCGGCTCAACTTCATCGATTTGCTACATGTGGAGTCCCCTTCCCTACTTTCCTCTTATGCATATCTACTTTATTCACATAAACCGGTGTATTCAAATGATCTCTCATACTCTCATTAGATGCTTGTGATGATTGTGACATCAAATTTTGGGCGACGTTGGCAGTTGTGGTCGTGCTTAGACCCTTCCTTGGATATTCTATATGTGATTGTCATACTTGGAATTATTCTATTTCGTTATTAGATTGGGTATTTTGTTGAGTTTATTTATCTGCTTTAGAGTTTTATTTGTTATTGTGTTTGCTTGCCTAGCGAGCGGGCTAGGCGACATCATGACCTTTGGTGGCATTTTGTGTTGTGATTAGGGGCGGATCTAGTGTTATACATACATGTTCAATTAAACTCATAACTTTCGACAGAATCCGGGAATATACTGGGAAAAATTACTGAAATATGGTCATATATTAGTGTTTAAACCCATAGACTAAATTAGGCTATGGATTCAGTGGTAAAAGTGTTGGTAGCTGCTTATTACTGGGAGGACTGGAGTTCGGAACTCTGTGTCTACGATTTTTATTTAAGTTTCTGTTTGACTTCTTTGTTACTTTTGGACTTCTTTTGTCCCTTCCCATTTAAAGAGGCTCGTTTCTTATCCTTAAAAATGAGGACCCACCTAATTAATATTATTCTTTATTGTATACTTTTTGTGAGAATTTTTAATAATTATAAAAACTTGAGGCTTCTTTATTATTTTCTTGGTTTTCACAAAGCTCTAAGAGATCAAAAAGTTTCACTTTTCAGAAGGTTCTTCTTCCCCAAATTTTTAAAGTTAGGGTTTCAAAAGAATCAAAGCAAAGGCTCTTCTTCTTGGACATAAACTGCAATCAGTTCTCTAAGTTTTGCTGGTATGACTCTATGGCTCTTTCTCAATAATAATGTAATATTTATTATAAGAAATTGGTTCTTGGTTCTTGCATTTTGGTTTCTCAATAATAATCCGCCCCTGTTCTTGGTTCTTGACAACTATATTCTCTTTGTGAAAGAAGACAACTATTTCTCTAACTTGAAAGGACTTGGAGATCCTTCAGAAAACTAGTTGAAATAGATTTGTACAAGACTTGGAGACTTATCTTTTTGCTTGTGAAGTTAAGTCTGATATTGCCTGTCGCTACTGCAACGGTAGAAAGATCTTTTTCTTCAATGAAGTACATCAAAAATGAATTGCGTAGCAGAATTGGTGATGAATTTTTGAATGACTGTTTAGTTTGTTATATAAAAGATGAAGTATTTGAAAGTGTACCTAATGATGCAATTATTGATCGTTTTCAAAGAATGACAACCCGTAGGGTACAATTGTAATGGTGATANTCACCTCACTCTTTAACTATGTAAGTTTTATATGCTTTATATTCTCTGAAATATCTTCCCCTATGTGTAAATTACAAGTTTTAAAAAATAAAAAAATGAAAAAATAAAAAAAAAATCTTTTTAAGCTTAGTATTCTTCTTTTAACCTGTTATACCTAGTAAATGGTTATTCTCTTAATTTTTTAATAACTTCGTTAACCTGTAAATTCCTAGGCATTGAAGTGGCTTTTGCTATAAATTCCTTTTGATAAGAGGATGTTTTAAACAGCCATGACCAGGGTGTGGTTAAAGAAGATAGTTGTTAAGATATAGGTTAAGAGAAAGAGATGAACAGTAAAACAGGATTCATGACTGGACAAAGTCCAGAATAAAAAAAAAAAATTGTTCGTATTTCGTTCGGTTATTATTGTATAGTAACTTGAGGTATGTGCTAGAGTTCTAAATCTTGAACCCATAAAGTTAAATTCCTGGATCCGCCTCTGGTTGTGATAGCATGAGGCTTGAGATGATATCGTGGATAAGGTGCGAGATATTTTTCCTTAATATAGGAGGGTAGGCTAGTTTAAAGAACAATTTTCTAGGTGTTGATCGCAAATTAAACTCAAGGGATTCAATTGACTAAGCTTATGATTTAGGATGCTATAATATGGTAATGTTCCTAGATTGAGAGTGATCGTACAGTTAGCTATGAGATATCTATGTACTGAGTGTAATGTTTTTAAGGACTACACTTGAAGAGTTTGGATATAATATGAATAAATTTCTTGAGATGCAAACGGAAAGAGGGAATGTTTGATCATTGCCCTGAATGTTAGTATAGCTTTATGGTATGGATGTATCAATGGAAATTTAGCTGTTCATTAATGGTATGTCTTCTAGGTTTCTATAAACTCGAAAAGATTAGTTGATCAAATATATATAGTAGCCATTGTAAGGTTACAGTGGGAAGATAGATTAGGACAAACATAGGCAAAAAATCTTTAGTAGGGGAGATTCGAGGTTTGTATGACTACTTATGAAATTTTTTTCCTATCCATCATAATGGATGTGCTACAATGAGAGTTCGAATAGCTTGAGCAAGGTGAAATGACTGTCATAGGGATAAAATATGCATTTAGATGTTCCAAGATGTGCTATGCTTAGCGCCACATGAGCTTATGAGAAGTTTAACTGAGTACCAGTGTAAGGTCATAGTAGTTAAGAATGTAAAGTTATGGTAAGCTCTATGATGATGTATTTATGGCTTTAAGCCAAGTGAGGGAGCCTACCATGGACAATCGAACTATATGTATATATTATGTGCTATGTGTGATTGATGTTCCAAGGCTGTTAGATAAGTAAGACTCATCATTTTAGTGGACATGGTGTTGAATGTGAAAAGATTCAGTTGGTTGCCTAAGGTAAGATTACTACGTTTAGGGAGATTATTTCTAATAGAACACAAGTATTTTGACGTCACGATCCAAAATCACAGCGAGGTGGTCAAGATAGCGTCTAAAACTGCTTACTAGGAAAGCCAAAATTTATCAACAATAACTAAAGCAAGTGTAACAGTTAACAAGATTATAATAAAAATAAAGAGCGAAAACTTAGAAATATATAACAAATTTACAACCCTACAATATGTAATCCTCCTCCAGAGATTTGGTGTCACAAGTACATGAGCTACTAAGAATACTGAAAACAAAGTCTACAAGAAAATACAATAATGTTTGGTACAATAAACAGTAAATGAAGGATATAAAGGGGACTCCAGGGTCTACAAACGGCATGCAGTACTACATGAATCTCCGAAATAGTCCGAGCTAATAACCCCTGAGAGCACCATTAGGACCAACACCAGTATCTGCATAAGAAGTGCAGAAGTATACTATGATTACAACTGATCCCATGTCCTAAGTTAGTTTCGAACCTAACCTCGACGAGATAGTGATGAGGCTTTGACAAGACACTTACTATAAACGTATACAAGTAATAGACAGAACGAAATGGAAAAATACAAGTAAAGTCGTAAAATGAAATAAGATAATAAATAATAAGGTTTCCGCGTAATGACATCACGACACAACCTTATTACACAAACACTATAGCATAATATACACCTAAGAATAACTACAAGTCATCACATCCAATATGGGGTGCAACCTGATCTAGACTCATACTGTTACGTCGTAGAACCCGATCCAATCACAATACCATCAATACACATTACCATTGCAACGTGAAGCCCGATCCAACACACCAAATTATATGAAAATGCACAATAAACAACCAAGTATGGTAGATCTCACAATATAACATAAAAGAGTACTAGAACACATAATTCACAAAAGAAATATGAGCACGAACAAAGAATGATAGGAAACCCGATATTCAAGAAATAGTCTCATACATATATATGTCAATAAAGAGTTCAACAATTCGTAAATACAAAAATAATCTAAAGGTCACACAATCCGACTTAACATAGTAGAATAAGACAAGAAAAAAAAAAAGGCATAAAGCAAGTAAAGGTACCTATCTAATAATCGGTAAGCAAATGTAACAAGTAAGGGAATACAATAAGTAAAGTCATGAGGGAAGTAGAAACATGTGATAAATAAGTCATGTAACAAGTAAAGGCATATATCAAGTAGAAACTTGTATCGAATAAGAGCGCATAACAAATAGAAGCATGAAATAAGTAAGGATATGTTATAATTAAAGACATGAAATAAACTAGTTTTCCAGTAACGACCCGGCCGGTCATTTGGTGTGTTTGTCACGGCCCGAGCCAGGGAGTAGGGGGGGCGAGACCGACACCTAGTGGCTCACCTTTCCTTGCGTACCAACTTGCAACTAAGGGACTCTGAACATATGATGTCATATTTTGGCCATGGGCAACATTGTAAGACATCTGCGAATGCTGGCTAAATGTCAATATAAAACTGGGCCGACAAGGCCGTCATAATTATTACAGCTGACAAACCAACCAAATATACATATAAGGCATGCAATCCCAACATATTGCACTAACTGGCAGGATATGTCTACAAGCCTCTACTGATGGATATACTGTGATCGGAACAGCTTCCCGACCTACTCATAACATATATACA
Source organism: Nicotiana knightiana (assembly GCA_005239525.1). NCBI lineage: Eukaryota > Viridiplantae > Streptophyta > Magnoliopsida > Solanales > Solanaceae > Nicotiana > Nicotiana knightiana. The sequence goes on along the minus strand of ML382932.1, from coordinate 47,142 downwards.
TATATATAAAATATGAACATAAGGCTCTAGACCCGAAAACTCCAAAAGACATGGAGCTTACCGATCAAGCGGAACTGGGGCAACACTTAACGAGGATGTCTACCCGTCTGTCTGTCTGGACTTGCACGCATGAAATGCAGCGCCTCCAGAAAAGGGACGTCCGTACGAAATAATGTACTGATTATGTAAGGCTATATACTGAAAGCTGAAACTGAACTGATAATATAATAAGTGAAAGCAACTAAAAGTCAAAGATAATCTGAAGATATGCTTATCTGCTGATATTGACTCAACTCTCTCAATATAGTAAGTAAAATAGTTGTTCGGCCCTATAAGACTCGGTATATATATATATATAACTACTTTTCCGTAGTAGGCTTGCTCATAGGTACTCGGTCATACTAGGCTCTGTATTTCGACCAACTGGGCTCGCTCATAGGTGCTCGACCACAGTAGGCTCGGTTTATAACTTACCATCTGACCAGAGGTTGCGTAATAGGGGTCTGCCCATCGATTATAGCTCGATGGTAATGAAAATACTTTAATACTGTATATATATACTCTCTTCTCTTTTGACCGGAAAAAAGAAATACTCGACTGAATATGAAGTCCCGATAAGGAGAATATTGTGACTTACAAGAATAGGAAAATATATGTAAATTATGGAATATGAATTTTCCTTTATGCCTCGCTATCAAAATCGTGTAATTACGAGATCATGCCAATATGAAGGAAAATCTTAGCCTTAACATACCTGAAGTAGGAAAAAATCCATGATCTTCTTGAAAAAGATTGCACCGTACTCTTTTAGAACCGCAAAAGTTTTACGTTGTTAAGCTTCTAAAAATTCTCGTTGGATTTTCGTTGGACAAATCTCGTTGTTAATGTAGTGTTTAGAATCTGAAATTTGTTGAAAGCTTTACAAGAGTGGTTAACGTTCTGTTATGAATTACTTTTTACTCATCAATTCATGACTAACGTTAAGAATGACTACATTCATATTGTAGGGGTAGTATACCAATATAAGGCATGAAATGTCCTTTAATTATTAATTTGATTCACACCTAATCGAAATGACTAAGAAGTCATTTATTTGAGGTGTGGCAGCATGCCACGTGGGGGTGGGGGAATTTTAGTGTTTATCTAACAATGAATTAATTTAATTAGGTGATATCCCGCTACCCGGTAATTAACCAATTACCCGCATAATTAATAATTATCTCAAATTACTTAAAATTCTACTTATTTTTAATACACTTTATACATCCTACTATCATGGTCATATAGTATCTTGTATGGTACTAGTCCGTAAATATCGGGTATTATCCAATATGTCAACTTGGACGAGAACTCATTTTCTTTGATTTGCTTCCCCTCTCATCTTCACGAATTTACTCATTACTTGTTTGAAATAGCATAATGCTTATAATCTCAAAATAATTCCATTCCCGATCTTACGTCGATTAACTTACGATGAAACTTAAACATACAAAAATGCGGGATGTAACATCATTCCCCCCTTTGGAACATTCGTCCTCGAATGTTGACTGATGCACTTATCATTCTCACAACCCGTAGCTCTTACGAATACCTTAGTGCTCCTCTTGTCATCTAGGCAATTGTTTTGTGAATAAGTCCAAGGGCTGGGGCATTCCGTCCTTTTGTCTCCTCGTACCACGACTTTTGGTCGGGATCTTTCCAATCTCGTAACTGCTGCTATCTTCTATCATGCAGCCTGTACGACTTTGACCTTGTAAGTGCGCCTCTTCTCCCTTTTTTCCTCTAGCTTCTAGCCAATCTCTAGGCCTCACTTCGCAAACATATATAGAGCTTGATGAAATGTTCCTCTGGGCATTTGTAGGTATACTAAAGTTCTTTGCTCGATATTTTGTTGAAATTACGATTATTGCTACATCTTGTTTCATAGAACCAGTTATCTAACCGCGTGATTTTTCCTGATCCACTTAGGGGTGATAATGTACTTCAGTATTCGTATCTTATAGCATCCCAATGTGATTTACCTTATGTGGGTATTTTAATCATGTACAATTCATGAAATCACTACTTAATCGAAGGCCCAAATGTCATCCTTTCTCTATCACAATTACACATTCATTATACCACCAGGGTAGCATTCCATCTCTTCTAAAGGCCATTAGTCTTAGACTTATTTGAGTTCATTTAGGCTTTACTGAGCTTTGTATAACTTAGAGAAACCATCAGCTCTTCTTGTTTTCGTGGGCTTAATCCTGAGGAATTATGCATTTCTTGGCAACTCCTCACTCGCCCTTTCTTATCCTTACTCCTGTATTCCTAAAACCTGTTATTTTACCGTACTTTAGCTTGCGGCCGATTTCCTTATGCTTTTTCGGGACATCAAGTGAGACATCGCATCGTCTCTAACTCTTCTTTTACCCTCTAATTAGACCTTTCAGTACTTAGGAATCATAGGCTGGAAGGTATGCCACTGACAACGCTGCTATCATTCCTGGATACTAAATCCCCGTGCTTCTAGCCTTTTATCCGCATTATGGACTATTCACAACCTTCTGCGTTTGAGTATCTCATACGTTGTTTACCTTTTCCTTAAAATCTCTCATCATATCTTCTATTTCTTTCATGAACTCCCTTCCATATAGGTACAATTTACATCCACAACTTGAAGCTCTTATAATAACACTTGCACCTTTGGTGCATACACAATCCGGTGGGAGCTTCATATTGACTTCCTATAAGGTCGGTACTCTTCTAACTGGCTTTATCATAGATCCATTATAGAATATGGTTGTATATGCTGCATGTATAAAACTCCGAACCCTTAAGTGTATTCGTAAATTAACCAACTTTGGATCATTTATCGGATAATTTCTTTCGTTCCATCTTAGATTTCATTCAACATATGCTATTACTTTTCCTGGTCTTTCTTCCCCTATGTTGCGTACAACATAGCTTATCTTAGTGCCCACGCATGCCAGAGTTTTCGTGCAACTCATATGATCTCGAATATTACTTTTAATTTTACTTCCCGTTCATTAGCCTCGGTAGGTGCCACTTTCCTTTGGAGTGCTTACAAGGTTGTTGTGAGACTGTTGTTACATGACCATTTCCTCTTTAGGTCGTCGTGCATAGATTGAAGCCTTCTTCCTTATTTCCTCAATTAGTCTTTCGTTGTAGTATTTAATGACCTTCAGACACTTGTAAAGATGCGAGCTTATTACTGCTAATACTCGACAGAATTTTGATGTTCTTCCTTTCCTATAATTATCTGTAGTTCTTACCTCCACGCCCTTGTGCTTGTAGGGTTTCTCATGAACTGATATTTTGACTATTTTCCCAGTGGCTCTCTCCTTTATTTCCCTAACACTTATACGGTAACTTTAACTACCCCAACTCCTATCCGAATATTTCTCCAGGATCACGATGTCATAACTGTGAGGACGAATTCCCCATATTGGTATTCCCTATGTTTACCTTGCATGATCTGTTGATTTTTCTATATCCTCTTGTCTAGCAATAACAAGGCTTTTCCTGAATCAACTATTAACTACTCGTTGGCCCATTCGCATATCAATATTCCGTGTAATATTTCTTGCGTTATTTCCTTTGTCTTAACTTATGTCTCACACTGGCTCCTTATCTATCAATAACATCTCGGGCAGGAACCCTAACCTCCTCTCCTTGACGTTGTACTTGCATAACGTTCTGGGATCGTAGCCTATCTGTAGGCTTTGAATAAGTGCAATCTCATCCCTTATTATATTTATTGCATTCTTCCATTACCATTTCATAGCTACTAGAACCACTTAATTATGACTTAACGCCACATCACTCCATATCCCCCCCCCCCCTTTTGGGGAGTACTAAGAGTTGAAGCCACACGGATCTACCTATAGAGGTGTAACCTCTTCATCTTTGGCATCTTTTCACATCATCGATGACCCTTACTTGCCTTGCGGTAATCTTTCTTTACCAAGGATAACAAAATTCCTTAATCACGATGGTGGAATCTAGTGTAATTGGCACACATAGTTCCTTAAGTTTAATTTTACCCACATTGCTTGTTTTAGGGAAGCGTCTTCCTAAATGAACATTCTTTGAATTTCTCATGAATCTTCTTCTGTTGTCTATTATATTACTGCCAGAACGAAAGCTTAAATTCTCATGATGCTGACTATTATCAGATCACTCGGTCCCTAATTCATGTTTAGTTTATCTTGCTCACCAATCCATATTGATTTCTATTACTCTGGGTCTAACTTTTCCTTATGGTAATCGCGTTGGAGTTGCGAACTTATTTCTCAAAATGAGGATATGACTTTATGGCCTATACTCTTTTGTTATCTCAAGGCCTGTCATCTCTCGTCTTTTCCTTCACTTGACTATAGTCTCTATAATCTGTCATCTTTTGACCTACTATTGTCATCCATGTATCACATCTTACTCTTAATGCTTCATTAGCTCTCTTCTTATTTCCTGATAACATTTCTGTCTATCACTTTATTCTGAAAACTTCAACAAGATATTCTTTTACTTTTAGCTCCCCTTTTCTCCATCCACTGGCTCTTCGGGTTGCCTAGCATTATCTCTATACTAGGGACGGGAGTCATACTAAGATAATATTTATCCTTTCCAGGCTTCCAGTGCCTATCTTTGTAGCACTCATATCTAGATGTACTATTTTAGAGTGCATCATCTAGGTGTCTGACAAGGAGATCCATTACCACATTGGCACTATCCTTCGGAAATGTCAACTAACGCGAACAATTCATCCACCATTTTGGGTCACTCTAACCTCAGCCGGATCGTGATATTATGTCCTCCTCTAAACCATATTTGTTAGCTCCAATAGAACATAAATTAGATCGGTGTGGCCAATTATACATACCTCTGTTATTGTTGACGGTAACTCAAAATGCTTATATCTCTCTTCCTGAACGGTAAATATGTATAATCTTCATTAGCTGGGTACCTCGTACCCTCTTCCACCTTGCTTCCTTTACTTGTTGAAACTTATATTTATCTTCTGAATCTCTCATTGTCTTTCACCATAAAGGTGGATAGATATTATTGCCTTAAGGTTCCTTTTACAAAAACTCACCGGGTTCTTCTAACTCAACTCTTTCACAACTATATCTCTTGCCAACCGTCTTTTTGGATGTAGGCATCGTCGTATTATGGATAATATAAGAGGTTAGGAAATTTAGTTCTTACAACTAAGCTCTACCACATGATCTAGTGTAAAAAGAAAGAGTGACAGTCCTAAATGCCCTGTAGCCTTCTGCTTATAAGTGTGGTACACGACACACCCATAAACAAGACTCTACTAGACACGGCTTGTAGACTCCCTAGGACAGAACTGCTCTAATACAACTTTTGTCATGCCCCGAGCTAGGGGGTTAGACCGGCACCCAGTGCCTCACCTATCCTTGCGTAGCAACTTACAACTAAGGGACTATGAACATATGATGTCATATTTTGGCCATGGGCCACATTCAAGACATCTGTGAATGCTGGCTAAATCAAATATAAAACTGGGCCCGACAAGGCCGTCATAATTATTACAGCTGACAAACCAACCAAATATACATATAAGGCCTGCAATCCCAACATATTGCACTAACTGGCAGGATATGTTTACAAGCCTCTACTGATGGATATACTGTTAACGGAATAGCTCCCCGACCTACTCATAACATATATACATATATATATATATATACAAGATAAACATAAGGCTATAGACCCGCCACTCCAAAAGGCATGGAGTTTACCGATCAAGCTGAACTCGGCCAACACTTAATGTGGAGGTCTACCCGTCTGTCTGTCTGAACCTGCACGCATGAAATGCAGCGCCCCTGGAAAAGAGACGTCAGTATGAAATAATGTACTGACTATGTATGACTATATACTGAAAGCTGAAACTGAACTAAACCAATAGCTTCTCAAGTCAGCGCTAGAGTTCAGACCCCCTCTACTCATACCCTAGAGCAGATGGCCCATGGTTTCAGACCTAAGAGTATTTTCAGTTGGGGTGATTCGGTCTATTATTTCTACGCAGCTCAGGGACATGCAAGCGATGTCACCTAATGAGCTGAAGAGGTTGGACGAATTTACCCTGTTGTTTCCTCCTCACTTTAGTGGTGTACCTTCAGAGGATACCCAGAATTTCTTGGATCGTTGCCATGAGATTTTTCAAAATTTGGTTCTAGTTGAGTCCAACGAAATAGATTTCACCTTCATTCAGATACATGGGTTAATCAATAGGTGGTAGCAGGTTTATGAGCTGGGCAGGTGAGCGGGATGACCACCTCTCACATGGGCTCAGTTTTCGCACTTTTTCTTGGAGTTGTTTATTCCTCTCACTTAGAAAGATTAGCGTACAACTAGTTCGAGTGCCTTCACTAGTATAGCATGACCGTGACTCAGTGTGACACTAAATTTGTTTATTTTCTCACAATGCATCTATCTTAGTCCCTACTGAGAGTGAGAAGGTATGTAGGTTCATGGAGGGTCTTACATATTGGATCAGACTACAGATGTCTAGAGGGGTTGAGATTGAGAGATCTTTTACTCATGTAGTGGAGATTGCCAGGAAGAACCGGTCCCTTAGAGGCCATGCGAAGGAGACGATCTTTGAAAAGAGACCCCATCATATTGGAGGATTCAGCGCTGCCTCGTCTAGATATATGGCTTCTCTTATTATAGGACATCCTATCAGGACGGTGCAGTTACAGGTCACACATGGTACATCAGGTAGACATAGCACTTATGGACCTCATTCCGACCAGCTAGCATTCAGTGCACCTCTAGCTTCTATTACTTCACTATTGACTCATAACTACAATGGTGATCATTCGGGTTGTCAAGAATAGCCTCAGATGCAGCACCCACACCAACTGAGGAGCTGCTTTGAGTGCAGAGATACATGTCATATTATGAGGTTTGGTCCCAGATTGTAGAGAAGCAAGACGCAACATGGTACTCGTTCCATGATTTCGGCACCGGTTGGTTCACCATCTACTCAGCCAGCAAGAGTCAAGGGTCAATTAGCCCAAGGTGGAGGCCCATCAGTTAGAGGTTGTGGCCAGTCAGTAAGTGGTCTTCCTATAAGTGGAGGACAGGTTGGTGGGGCTCAGCCTCGTTGTTATGCATTTTCGGGTAGGGCTAAGGCAAATTCATTCGATGTTATTATTACAGGTATTATCTCAGTCTATCATAGAGATGATTCTGTGTTTTTTCGATTTGGGTTATGTATATTCTTATTTGTCTTCGTATTTTGGATCACACTTGAGTTGCCTCATGATTCTCTTGATATTCCTCTTTTTGTGTCTACACTAGTTGGCATAATAGTTGATTGGGTGTACCGATCTTGCGTTCTTACTATTAATGGTCTTGATACTATAGTTGGTTATTTTTTTGTTAAAAATGGGGGATTTTAAGGCCATTCTTGATATATATTTATTTTCCCTGCATCCCGCTATCTTGGATTGTCATGCCAAGATTCTGATGTTAGCTATGTCAGGGTTTCCTACATTAGAGTGAAAAGGACCCTCGGTCGTTCCACTAGCAGGATGGCTTTGTATCTCAAGCCTCGGCGTATGGTCGAGAAGGAGTGCATATTTGGCTTACATCTAGGATTCTAGTGTGGATGTTCCTTATTTGGATTCGGTACCGGTTATGAGGGAGCTCCCAAAGGCATTTCCAGTAGATTCGTTGGTATGCAACCCGACAAGGATAATGATTTTTGAATTGGAGAAATTGGGGATTTCTTTAAAAAAAATTCTAAAACATAATTGAGGATTTGAAGGTTGATTTGAGGTCGGAATTGGATGATTTTGGTATGGTTGGACTCGTACCGGAATGGGTGATCGGACTTTGTTAGTTTTATTGCGTTCCGAGTGCGAGCCTGGGGTTCACTTTTTTATTTTGATTAAAGATCTTAGATATATCATTTGGATTTTATTACTATTAATTATATTGATTATATTAAGTTACTTTTTCTAGATTCGATCGTTCGGAAGTTGATACACACAGAAAAGGCTTGTTAGAGGAGTGATTTGGCTTGTTTGAGGTAAGTATCTTACCAAAACTTGGTTGAGGCGCTAGTTGCCTTAGTTATTTGTTAAAGATACGTGCTATGGGTTCACATATGTATGGGTTTTGAGCCCATGTTTGAGAACCGAAGTATTTATCCATGCTCGGGATAGTACTTAGGCTATGATATGCCTTGTATTGACTGTAAAGCATTAAGCTATGATTTTTCTCATAATTGTAACTTTTTTGTGAACTATTGATCCATGCTTGAGTTACATAGATGCTAATTCCCTGAATGAACATGATAATTGTTATTTTTTTATGAAATTACGGATTTGAGATATGATAGCACAATTTACATATGCTTACACATTGGCATGTCATTTATAGAAGTCCATAGGCATGAACAATGATATTCAATCACCATTTACATGCATTCTTGTATAATTGCTTTTCTGTGATATGATTTGGACTGGATGCCTGTGACCAAGTCGGGCAAATTGGTGTTGTTATTCTTGTGACCACACTAGGAAGATTGTGTTCCTATGCATGTGAACATGCTGGGCAGATCGTATTGTTATGCATGTAACCACGCCGGATAGATTATGATATTGAGCATGTGACCACGCCGGGCTGATAGCACGTTGAGTTGGTCGTGATGTGTGTGGATATGGATCCATCCCCCTAGGGTCACTCTCTCATGTGCCTTCTTGATAGTGTGCAGGCGGATTTGAGGAAAACTAATAAATGGTTTTGATCGCATATGGATATATTGAGGAAAATCTAACTAGTGTCTATTTTGGATTTTGCATTTCATCTTTACTTGTGATTTTTGTGGTTATTTACCTGACATAATTGCATATGATTTTATATTATGTATCCTTGACTGAGTAGAGTATTTGAGTAATTGTGCACATACAGATGGTTCTCTCTTTGCTTTATGACTTGATAACATTCTTGTTCTGTACTTGTTGAATTTAAGAAGTTGTACAGGTTATATCAAGTATCATTTATAATTCTTACTTCTTTTACCTCGCCAAAGTTAGTTATGATACCTGCTGACTACATTGGGTCGATTGTACTCATACGACACTCTGCACTTAATTATGCAGATCCAATTGTCGGAGCCATTCATCAGTAGTCGAGGCTTAGCAGAGATGATTAGCGAGAGACGAGGTTGATCTGCATCATCGACTGCAGTCTTGGCGTCTCTTTTCTTATGTATTATTATCTTTATTTCAGACAATATTGTATATGATTTTTCAGAACCATGTTTCTGCTTTTGGAGCTCATGAATTTGTATTTTCCAGTTCTGGGGGATGTATCATGTATTGGATTTACCATGCTATATTAAGATTTCCGACTTATGTTATTTCTATTAATTTTGATATAATGATTCTTTATTGTTAAGTTTGGCTTGCCTAGCAAGTGTGTAAGGCTCCATCATGACTTGTTGGGATGTGGGGTCGTGACAAGTTGATATCAGAACCCTAGGGTCATAAGTATTATGGATCATGCAAAAATTTAGTAGTCTTATCTATCGATACAGAGACATATGTACTTATCTTTGAGAGGCTACCGAACATTTAGGAACACTTCACTTTCTTGCATTCTTGTCGCGCGGATTTGTTATTTAGGAATTTTGAACCTTTACCCTTCTATTCTGTCACATATGGTGAGAACACATGCAGCTGGATCAGGCAGACATGCACCAGTATCACCAGATTGGTCCGTGAGAGACGGGGAAGGGGCTAAGGTGGGGTTTGCTCTAAGGTGAGGGCAGCACCTATGGAGCCACCAGTTGCTCTAGTGGATGAGCAGATACTGGATACTATTGAGCCGGTGGAACCAACCCAGACACCGGCGGTACCTATTGTGATATAGGTCTTTATGAGGCTTTGGATTTGATCTTGAGTGTGTGCATGAGCCTAGCTCGGGCAGTTACTATACCAGTTGTACTAGCTACATAACAGGCTGGGGAGGAGACCAAACTCCCACCGCATGTACTCTAGAGCATCTAGCTCAGGTCCATCAAACACCAGGAGTGTTACTAGTACAACCAGTTATTGTTGCTCGGGCTAAGATGATCCATCTATGTCTGATGCAGAGCAGAGGAGGTTGAAGAAGATTAGGAAGCTTAATCCGCCCAGTTCAGTGGAGGAGAGTCAGAGGATGCTCAGGATTATCTGGATCAATGTCCTCAGAAAGGTATTGTGAATATCAGTGGGATTTCTTTCACTACTTTTCAGCTAACAGTGGTAGCCTACGGATGGTGGCAGATTATGAGTTAGCATGGCCAGGTGTCACAACACCACTTACATGGCATGAGTTCTCAATTCTCTTCTTAGATAAGTTTTTTCAAAAGACTCATAGAGAGGAACTGCATATGGAGTTTTAGCAGCGACACTAGGGGGATATGATTTACCCGATATGAGATGATATTTGCAGATTGGCACGTCATGCTATTTGGTTGATTCCGATTGAGAGGGATAAGATCAGGAGGTTCATTGATGGACTCAACTATAGTTTGTGTTACAATTTTTCTCAAGAGGCTGAGAGAGATGACAGGTTTGATCAGGTGGTCGAGATTTCTAGACGCTTGGAGCAGGTTTGCAGGCTGGAGCACGAGGAGCGAGAGGCCAAGAGGCCTCGTGGTTAAAGTGGTTTCAATAGTGCCTCATCTAGAGTCCAGTCACACTACAATATAAGTCGTCTGTATAGGCCCGCACAGGTAGCTCGTAATGCTCCTCATGGTACTTAAATTAGCTACGAATCACACAGTGATTGTCCAGCTCAGTCATCATTCAGTGCGATGTTGGCATAGAGTTCCTATCGTACTCCCAGGAGCAATTGCTTAGGTTATCAGGTTCCTATGAGGCGGGGTTGTTAATAGTGTGGGGACTTGAGTCCTCTCAAGAGGGATTGCCCCAGACTTCTTGGCAAGGTTCCACAACTGAGTTCGAAGCCTACGATTTCAGCACCAGCAGCTACACAACCCCCATAACCAGTTAGGGGTGGGACTAAGAAAGTTCGAGGTCGCCCTAGAGGGGTAGGTCGATCAGGTGATGGTTAGGCCCATTGTTATGCTTTCCCATCAGGCCGAAGGCAGTTGATTCTGGTATCGTCATCACATGTATTGTTTCAATGCGCCATAAGGATGCTTCGGTATTATATGACGCAGGTTCCAGTTATTCATATGTGTCATCATACTTTGCTCGTTATTTGGATATGCCCCCTAATTCTTCAGTTATGCTTGTTTATGTATCTAAGTCTGTGGGTGATTCTATTATTGTGGACTGTGTATCGGTCGTGTGTGGTGACTATTGGGGTTTATGAGATGACAATTGATCTTTTGCTACTTAGAATGGTTGACTTTGATGTGATCTTAGGCATGGATTTGTTGTCGCCATATCGCGCTATCCTTGATTGTCACGTTAATACTGTGATGTTGGCGATGTAGGGGATGCTGAGGTTGGAGTGGAGAGTCTCCCTAGGTTATGTTTTCAGTAGAGTGATTTCATATTAGAAGGCTCAACGGATTGTTGAAAAGGGATGTTTGGCATATTTGGCCTTCATGAGGGATGTTAGTGCTGATACTCTTACCGTTAGGTTAGTTCTGGTAGTGAAGTATTTCCAAGATGTGTTTCCCACAGACCTATCGGTCATGCCACCCGACATGGATATTGATTTTGGTATTGCCCTCGTGCCGAGCACTCAGACCATCTCTATTCCACCATATCTCATGGCACTAGTGGAGTTTAAGGAATTAAAGGAACAATTGCAAAAATAACTTGATAAGGGCTTCATCAGGCCTAGTATGTCGCCTTGGGGTGCACCGGTTCTATTTGTGAAGGAGGAGAAGAAGAAGAAGAATGGTACTATGCAGGTGTATTGATTATGAGCATTTGAAAAATATACAATCAAGAAAAAGTACCGCCTACCGTACATTGATGACTTTTTCGGCTAGCTTCAGGGTGCTAACATTTCTCAATGATTGACCTGAGATCAGGATATCATTAGTTGAAGATCCGGGATTCAGATATTTCGAAGATGGCATTCAGGACCCGTAAAGGTCAATACAAGTTTCTGGTGAAATATTTTGGGTTGACCAATGCCCCAGCATCCTTTATGCATTTGATGAATAGTGTATTCCACCATATCTTGACTCCTTCATCATAGTATTAATTTATGATATATTGGTGTACTCACGCAGCCGGGAGGATCATGAGAAGTATCTAAGGATTGTACTCTCGATATTTAGTGAGAAGAAACTATATGCTTAATTCTCCAACTGTGAGTTTTGGCTTGACTCTCTAGCCTTTTTGGGGCACGTAGTGTTCAGTGAGGGGATCAAAGTAGATCCAAAGAAAATTGAGGCAGTTCAGAGTTGGCCTAGACCGTCTATTAATATTCGAAGCTTCTAAGATTCTGGGGTTTGGCAGGTTATTATCTCCGTTTCATGGAGGGTTTTAGGTCTCAAACTGCTGAACAAAATACTAAAGCTCAAAACGACCTGTCGGGTCGTTTCATTCTCCCCCACTTAAGCATATGTTCGTCCTCGAACATGTAAAAGTCATTCCAAAGAAGTCATATCACCGTATATCTCATCACATATATACCCATGGGTGAACTTACATCACCTCAAACCTCATAAGCGATTACACAAACCGATTGAAGGTTTTTCCTTTCACTTTATGTTACAAACCTTAGAACCAAAAATTCAACATCCCAAACTTCTCTTAGATCTACCCCATGTCTTCATACACTATATAAATCTCAACAAGTTCTATAAAACCATAAGTATGTTCCCTAGATGTAACCACACGACGTACTCCCTTGCTCATATGCCTAAAGCAATACCCTCTGACTATAATAATGACTTATTACCAAACTCGATACTGGTAATTCAAATAGAACCTAGTTGTAAACCAGTACAACATTGTTAGTGATGAAATAAATATGTACAAACTCATAACCACCAATCAAAATGAACAAGTCATGGAGTTTCCTCGTATGGCCAGTACCACTTCCAAAATCTAAGCTGACTAGTGACATTCTACTTCCAAACACACCTCATCCAAATCAAATTTCACTAGGTCCTGATCCAATAACCTCGTCTCAACCAGTACAAACTTCCCAACTAACAGGCCACACCAAATGCCATCTAGAACTGCATATGATACACTCCATGTACCAAACAAGCAACAACTCAAATGTAATCAATATCAGAGAGAACCAAATGAGAGAACAATCCAACAAGCCTAACAGATACAATCATAAAAGCACAATGCTATGAATTCATCCTGCAAGGTAGAGATGAAATACACAGAATAGGCACCCAAAATCGTATCCAATCCTAACACCGTTGCGGCATGCAGCCCAATGCAACCGTCATACTTCTCCACATAGGTATACATATTGAGTAAAAATCCTCATGCTCACCAAACACATATGTATCAACAACAAGCACATAACGTGCACAAACACAACCATAAGAAGACGGATATAGAGCGCTACAAGAAGGCAAGTACAACTACAGTGCGATAACAAATCAACATGTCAAGACCCATCACACTCCTACTACACAACAACGCCTAAATAGGACCACAACATGCGTGTGAACCATCAAGTAGCCTCACAACCATAATTGCATACGTGAGTAACACATGAAATAGATTAGGGCTGGAATAATATCTAACTAGCCCAATGACACACCCATAGACAAAGGTGGCACTGCATAAGCGAATTCGATCCAATATAGAATACTCACTATAATTAGACATACCAATAACCATTCAAAATCGATTCACATCATCCAAAGATAAGTAGATAACTTCCCAAAATCCACAATAACCTCATCAATGACACATACCACCAACTAACTAGCCCTAAACACTCTTTCATAGTCCACCACCGATGAAATAATTTTCCTCAACAAAGATCAAATCACTAAACCTTGAGAATACAAAATCTCCGTATCTGATCTATATTTCTCCCACATAAATGACTGGCACATCCGCATACATAATCGCCTCATAAGAAATATTCCGATAAATCTTCCACACCAAGTAGAAAAAATCTGAGCATCCACAGTCACCAACTATGCGATCTCTGTAGTATGGGTGAAACATCCACAAAAAAAACACAATGTGTCTTCCATCAAACCCACTCTCCTCAAGTGATACAAGATAGTGCAAGCATTCTCTTAAGCATCTGAAATCTTCGTGTTGTCTAAAACTCATGACATTTATTTCAAAACTGAATCATAATAGTCTCCATTCAATCTCAATCCCCCACCACTCACCGTTATTATCACGCCACAACAAGAAAATACAAGAATCATGTTATCTCCTCTAAATCACAATAGGATACAAACTCCATAGACAAGAAATCATCTACTTAACTCAGTTAATAAGAAAATTACAACATGGAAAAACTTCCCCATACCCGTAGAATACATTATCCTCAAGTAGTGGTCAATCCTTACTACTCTTCGGAATGCATTTGCACATAATCAAGCCATCAGAACTGAATCCTTATAAATCAACCTAGTCCCGTAGACTGCCCAACCAAAGGTATTTCCACAATACCTCTGCAAAGCCCTATTTTATCAAAGGAACCAATCATCTCTGTTACCATGTTGACCCAAGTCATTACTAACTGGACCCAACTTCATTAAACTACTCATGACCCACCTTCACATCAACATTTTTCCCTAGTACACTATAGAACTCAATAAAAATATGTCCCAAGTGATCCCAACATGAAACTCATCATATTATGATTCGTAAGACATTTATTCCCTCTTGTTCATCCATCTCTCACTCATTGCCTCGCAGAGTCGATGATGTTACACAAATACCCCAAGTCTCTTTCATAATCTCATATCGATCTCAACTCCTCACCCACACACAAATTCAAAAATCCTCAAGTACCATATCTTAAATCTTGAAACCACAAGAATCATCCTTGAGAGTCACCCACTTAGTCTGCCAACACATGAATACCCAAAGAACAACCGAGAAAATCCTTTCCCTTTAAAAATCACATCCACCAAGGACTATCCAAACTGAGCCATTCCATAACCTAAATATAACAACCAGGTGAAATATGACACTCCTTTAACAAATACCTTATTCGAATCAACAAATTTATCCTCACCAAGCAATAACAAATCCACAACTGTATAGAAGTCGAGGAATACAACCATACATGATTGTGTCATCCAAACGTCCATGATAGGCTCCTTAACTAGCCTCACGGAACAATCACATCACCTAAGCAACAATCACATCCTTAACTAGCCTCATGGAATAATCACATCCTTAACTAGCAGTGGAAAAGGCTTTAGAATTGATATTATTACACATTCACATATACACCCATTACCATTCGAGCTACAACCATCCTTTACATGTTCTTAACCACTAATCTAGTCTGCAAGCCTCTAAGAGTAACAGAACATAATATATACACAACTTGGTCGGATAGGGCCCTATTGTACCCAAAATGATATGTATGCTTATAACCTATCAACCTTTGAACAGCTACTCTGAAGGAGTGGAGAGGAACAACCAATATTTGAACTGTGCACCTACTGGAAGGGGTATCACCGGGTCTATCTATATCAGTGGGCATGAACACAATGCCTAAAGAAAAGGAGCGCCAGTACGGATAATGTACTGAATATGTAAGACTAAAAAAACAAGTAAATCATAGTCATAGCACAAGATATGTGAGTACGTGGTTCCAACCTTAATACTGATGCAAGCCACAGGGGACGTATCCCAAATTGCGGAAATGATGGATCGCGAATCATACATATATGTAAAATTTCATAAAAACCAAGCCACCCATTGGGGCCATGCATTAATTTTTTGTTACATCCCATGTTTTCGTACATGGAAGTATGCAATAATTAAGTTGATATAAGCTCGGAAATGAGATCTTACATCCCGCATTTTTGTACATTAAAGTTTCGTTGTAAGTTGATCGATGTAAGCTGGGGAATGAGATTATTTTGAGATTATAATATTACGCTATATCAAACAAGTGATAAATAAATTCATGAAGGCGAGAGGGTAAGAGAATCGAAAGAAATTAATTTCGTTGAAGCTTGACATTTTGGGATAAAATACGGCCCGAGCTAAAATACCCTGTATTTATGGACTAGTGTCATAGAAGATACCATATGGCTATGATAGTAAGGTGTATAAAGTGTATTAAAAGTGAATAGTATTTTATGTAATTTGAGATAATGTGACAAAATTCCTCGAGGATCATAAAAACAAAAGGATCATATCAACTCCTTACCACCCAAGTGCAAATGGTCAAGCTGAGTCCACAAACAAAACTATCATTCAAAACTTAAAGAAGAGGTTAGAGAATGTGAAGGGGAAGTGGAGATAAGTGCTGCCCGAAGTACTATGGGCGTATCGAACAACTTCAAAGTCGATCACAGGGGAGACCCCGTTCTCTTTGGTATACGGGTCTGAGGCATTGATACCAGTCGAGGTTGGGGCACCAAGCGTCAGATTTCAACATGCCACCGATAACTCAAACAACGAGGCCATGAACACCTCCCTCGAGCTATTAGATGAAAAGCGCAAGGCCGCACTGGTCCGAATGACCGCTCAAAAACAAAAGATCGAAAGGTACTACAACAGAAGAACAAATCTTTGATACTTCGAAGTCTAGGACTTGGTTCTAAGGAAAGTCACCCTCAGCACTCGAAACCCAGATGAAAGGAAGCTAGTCCCTAGTTGGGAAGGACCGTACTGTATCCTCGGAGTGGTAGGCAAAGGATCCTACAATCTTAGCACTATGGAAGGCGAGCAACTACCAAACAATTGGAATATATCACTGCTCAAACGATACTATTGCTAAGGTATAACCTTCTCCTTTTTCATTTGTATTTCACACTAACCTTTTGCAGGTGTTCGATTGGAGATATCGAAGCACACTTCAGCTTGAAGACCTTGGGTTTTAAAGCATGTGTTGCACTCTTTTTCCCTTAGATCAGGTTTTATCCCAAATGGGTTTTACCGGCAAGGTTCTTAACGAGGCAATATCTATATACTACCTAAGAAAAACTCAACAAGTATTCAAGGCTTATTTTTCATCAACTTTGGATACTGGGGGGCATCACCCTCAGAGGTTACTTTCTCAAAGAAAGCAAGTTATGCCGAAGAGGGCCTCGATAGGAGAATGTTATAATGGGCCAAACGGTCAAATAAACTGTGTCCGTATAGAATAGTCTATCCCCATAACAAAACATGTACGCATGTATCAATCATTTGAAGAAGCATTATTATTACATCAAAACACTTTGTGCCTCGAAGAAGTCCACTATTTTCATTAAACGGCTCAAGGGCCAAATACACCCAAACACTCGGGGACTATCTTCGACGGTCAACATATCGAGCCATCAAAAACTCGAACTCGTAAGACCTCAATGAGGCAAAAATCAAACTTAAAGCTTATAATACCTAAACGAGGCATACTCAAACTTATAAGGCCTCAATGAGTCATATCTGAGCTTATAAGACCTTAAAAAAGGCATCCCCCGATATTAAGGCCAAGGTTATATATTCGAACTTGTAAGACCCTTAAAAAGGCATACCCTCGATATTAAGGCTGAGGCCGTCTCACTCGGGGACTAAAGTTTACGGTCAAATATAAAGACTACAGTCAGATAAAAGGCTACGGTTGAAATAATTTGGCTCGGAGACGTCGGAATTCTGCCATAAAACTAAAGGCCTTCAAATACTTCTAAAAACTGGTTAAATCAGGCTACCCTCGACATAAGCAAAGGGGCTTAGATAAAATCAGCTCCCAACAATGTCAGGGCTTCGAGAAAATCATCATTCGAGAGAACTTCACGAGGTACTCAATTATCGTCGCACATCGACTTGTAATCGAGGTTCCTATTAATCGAACCGTCGAAAGGTCGGACGGATATAAAAACATGCCAAGGCATAAGAAAATTTTTAAAAAGTCTTTAGCCAGAATCGGGGAAAATTGTAGCCATTTTACAGGTCGAATTGACCCAATCTAAAAAGAGACTAAGGGACGATATGTAAGAGCCTAAGGGCCAATCTAAAGAGCCTAAGGGCCAACTTAAAAAGAGCCTAAGGACCTATGTGGTAAAAAATCCTAAGGGTCGATACCTAAAGAACTTAAAGACCGAAGCACACCACGCTCAGGACCTCACCTAGCTCGAACTCGAAAGTCCCGAGATAAATATTATTTCGAAGATCGGACCCTAAATGGTCACTTATTATCGATCATTGATCAAACATGAAACCTAAGGGTTTTATATTCTAAGTCCAGTACATCAAACTGATCGTCAGCAACATCAAATATCAAAGGCAAAGACAAGATAGAAATTTATAAAAAGATAAATCGAAGAGATTCTTTATATACATGTGATGGTACAAAAGTACATTTATAATACTCCCATAGGGAGCCCTTACAAAAAAAATCAAAGAAAACCTAGTCTATCACCGGGGTCACCTGCTCTGAGGTAGTACCCACGGGACCTGCATCTTTAACAGCCTGGTCTTCGAGGGCCTCTTCCCCCTCGGGGACTTTGTCTTCATCAACCCCCTCAGAACCAGCATCCTCATCAGCCTCTTCTTCATCATCTTCCACATCGGCTTCGTCATCGGAAGAAAGGAGGAACTTGGCATCAGTCTCATCTTCCTTGGCCTGCTCTATCTCCTCGGAGAGATCAAAGCCCTTGACATGGATCTCCTCGAAGGTTTCCCTCCGGGATCTACATTGGACATAGTCGTTTCTTCTCTTCTCTCGGTTGGAGGCCCCCCTCAACTCCATTTGAGCATCGGTAGCATCTTTCGAATAGATAGCTACCGTCTTGTTGGCTTTGGCTTGTATCTATTTGGCTTTGGCTTGGGCTTCCACGACCTCGGCATTCACCTTCGTGAGACCAGCCTCGAGTTCAGTTATCCTACCCGCTTGAACTGAATTTCTCTCACGAGCGTTTCGAAGTTGAATTTTGAGGGCGGACACTTTTGCCAATGCGTCTTTTTCGGCCGCAGCAAAGATGTCCATATGTGCCTTCCATTCATTGCATTTGGAGTTGAATTGGGAGACCTCACCCCGAAGATGTTCCAGCATTTCTACCTTCTGCTGCAACTGAGTCATTGAAATGTTAGCCTCCGAAGATGGGAGAGGGAGCCCGTATTTTTTCAAAAAAGAAGTTACTTGCTTCTCTAGCTTATCCTCACACCCACGAGCTCTGTCCATCTCAGATTGAAGATGCCTCAACTCCCTTTCTTTCTTGTCACATAAAAGCCTAAGGGACTTCTCCTCATTCGAGGACCTATGCAACTCAGCCTCACAGCGACTCGACTCAGTCTTAAACTTGTTGAAGGCCTACAAAAAAGAAAGTTCGATTAGATAAAAGAGGAAATATGAAGTTAGAAAGTTTGTGGAGCTATTAGAAACTTACAATTGAGAAAAACCATTGAGCCTCCTCAAAGATCGAGTTTGCATCTGCTGGTTCGGCTTCATCGACCCCAGTGAAGCAACCCTGAAAGGGGTCATTTTCACTCGGGACTCTGCCTAATTCAGGCGTCTTCAGATCCTGAGCTTCCCTTATAGTATTTTCAGAGAAAGATGGAAATGATGGTGAGTGACCTATTGTTATGGCCTCGGGGAAATCACCCGAGGTGCTCTGATTGGGCTGAGGTGCATCAAAGCCCACTCCCTTCGAGGTATTTCCTAAAGTCTGAGAGGCAGTCGCCAATTCAGGCGATGAAGGGCCTTCATCCCTTCTTTCTTTTGGAATTCCTCCCTCGAGTCTATGGGGCCTCGGTCCCGGCAGGATTTATGGCCTCGGAAGGCTTTCTGGTTCGAGTCACCAACGTAGAACCCTCTAGCTCGTCGTCATCATCGCCCATGGACTGGAGGATAAAATCAGAGTCCTCGTTGATGACCACATTTTTCTTGCGCCTCCGATTAGGCTCCGTTTTTCTTTGAGCATCCTCGCTCTTCGAGGATCTTTTTCTCTTGTTGTCTTTCTTCGGCTTCGAAGTCGAGGGTTCTTCTTCCTCCCCGGGCGGGGGCGGTCTTATCTCGTAAAACTCACCAATACCTGCGAATAAGAAGTTAGATCATATGAAGAAATGTATTTTCGCTAAGGAAGAAGTAGTGTAACACGTACCATGGTGCTTCGCCTCCCATTTTCCCTTCGACGAATCCCGCCACTTGCGTCTGTCATATGTCGAAGTAGCTGCTAATTTGTGAACCCAATCCGTGAGATCAAGGTCCGTGTCCATGAATCCACAGGACCACTGAGAGAATAGAAAAGGAACAGTTATACGAAGTTTAGCAAAATCGATGAGAGGGAAATAAAGCACAACATTCTACTCAAGTGTGAAGTTCCATTTCTCGGGGAATGGTAGGAACTCTGTTGGAATGACGTCGATGGTCCTCACTCGGATAAATTGGCTCATCCAGCCTCGATCCATGTCCTCATCATTACTAGCAAAGAAGGATTTGGTAGACCGACGTTGGAGCTTGATTAGACCTCAAAAATGCTGAGGTCGATACAATCGAATGAGGTGGCTAAGGGTGAACTCGATACCGGCCTTTTCAACAAAAAAACCAATCATTAGCATGATTTGCTAGAAGGACGGATGGATCTGGGCTAGGGTAACTTGGTACCTTTGGTAGAACTCGAGCACGAGTGGATCGTGGGTACCTAATGTAAAAGGATATTTATACATGGTCAGAAACCCCTCTACGTAGGTCTTAATATCCTCTTCAAGAGAGGGTATTTGCAAAACGACCTCTTCCCCCCATCTGCACTCCCTCTCATAGCTTCGAGGTGTCTCTCCTCGATTGATCTTATATACCTCAAGGCGTGTTCTCGATGGAAAGGGACATTGGGAGGTTTCTCTATTGTAAAGTCATTCTTCAAGGAAAAGCTGCTCGGAATGATCTCATGGAGCGCCGGCGGTTTGCCACCGGCTAGACGGGAAGTAGAAGTGGAGATTCCTTCTTTCTGAGGAACTGATTTGGTTGTTTTAGCCATAATTTCATTAGAAAAGGAAGGAGGAGATGAAACACCGATGCAACTTTGAACTAATATGGTGGAAGAACTGGTGGTGAAAGGGAAGTTATATAAGAAAAAAGTTGTTGCAGAATGGTAAAGTTCTTAATGAGAGAGGGAAGCGAGTATATTTAAGAGAACAGCGGCGACTGTTCATTGATATTGATGGCCGACCGTCCCTGATAACCAATTATGGCTTTTGGCGAAAAGAACTAGTGGGGCGGTCTAGTCATTTCAGCATTTATGTCATAGGATTGATGTCATCATAAAGAGCGTCGAAGGGTCAAGAATTCAAATCGTTTCTTATCATTTCATTCTAAGAAACACGGGGACTATTTGTATACGGCCGAAATCGTAGGAGCCCGATTTCGAGGTCTCTGTTGCACCGAGCCTGAGCTCGAAGAGTACGAAGTGTTCGAATCTGATCCCATAATGTACACATCGAGAAGGCACATCGGTGACCTGTCACAACTTACATCGAGGCAGTGCCAAATCGACGACAGTCAAGAAAAAGCAGGAAAATCCCAAGGACACGTGGTTAGGACAGATAGGATTTGTAAGGAATAGTACGACTCTGTACTAAACCATTATACATCTGTACCAATAGTATTCTTTGTCATAATGAGACATGTACCATATTAGGATTTTCCCCTCTTATATAAAGGGGACCCCAATTATTTTGTAGGACAGTGAATTCACTACTATAGAATATTCTACTCTACTTTTCTCATTTGTTGTGCTCAAGTTTATTCTTCAACTTTATTTTTCTTCATTTATTGTTCATACTTCATCGCTACTAAGACACCCTCGAGGCCCTGAACCACCAAATTCGAGGCCTTCGTTCCTTTAGCAACGTTGGTTCGATTATCACGTTCTTCTTACTTACACTTGTCATTTCTTGATTATTAACTAGTATTGGAATAAATCACATATTTCTAGAACCGCAAACCAAGTATAATAGTAAAAACGATTTTCGACGTAAACACCAGATGTGCACCACCATTACTAACATCAAAACCTGCAAAAATATGTGCAGAAGTGTAGTGTGAGTACAAATTATGGTACCTAGTAAGTATAAACTCTAGCCTCTAAGAAGTAGTGACGTGGGGTCGACATCCAAATTTTAGGGGTTATATAAGTATTTTCTATAATTTTTAAAGCTTTAGAATTGATTTTCTTTCATTTAAATTATTCAAATATTTACTAATTATCTCTTAAAATTATTTTTTAGGTGACCTAATCATCCGAATTTACTATTTGTACCCATATGCATTTTTACAATATTTTTGCCCCATTTTTACATAATTACATTTGCATTTATACCTATTATTTATATTAGTTGCAATAATAGCCTATATTCTATAAATAATTATATTTCTTATATTATTTATGTTAAAAGAGCATTCTTATTTTTATAATATTGAGTTTTTAATTTTTAAGCATTTTATTTCAAAATAACATTTTTTATTATTTATTATAAGTTTTAATAATTTTGTTTTAATTAATTTCAGATAATTTAAAGGCTAGCCTAGGTTATGCTATTTATGGACCAAATTAGCGGCCCAAAACCCCCAAATCCTTAGCCCAACAACCCTTAGCCCAAGCTAAACAACCCCTTTCTCTTTAACCCGATCAGGGACCCGATCTTAAACCACCTCGCCTTCCCTTTAATCTCGGCCATTGATCTCAAATGATCAACAGCCCATAACAAATCCCTTTCTTTACTTATAAACTCGTTCCCAAACCCTAGAGACCATTTCTACCCGTCTGTCGCCCCTAAACTCGCTAGAACCTTCCTTATTTCTCTGAAAAACCTTTCCGCCTCCTTCCAAATCCCCTCTGAATCTGGCTAAATTATGGAATCATTTCATAATTTTCTTACTTTATTTACACTACTCTATCATTACTCATGTGCTCGTAGTATCACATATTACTTACCATTTTTTGGCAGTACTACCTCTCTGAATCAAGTGCAATCGTCTTCAACCTTCAACATCTAGATGATATTTCGTCTATATACATTCATATCAAGGTTATATGGGTCTGATTCATCAAGATCTTCGGCCAATTTTTTGATTCATGACAGACTAGGGTTTTCCTGGTTTTTCTCTTAATCCGATTTTAAATATGTTTTTGCATGATATTCTTTCCTTTATTATGTTTGATTAACTTTTATTCCTTATTTGTTCGTTTAATTCTACTACTATAAAAATCCCTCCATTGATTCCCCTAAACGGACATGAACTACTGTTATTCTCTCACTATCACTCATTCTACACTATTCTAAAAATTATGCTCTTGGCCGGCTGAGAGGAAAGGCCGCCGGAATCCGGCTACTTGGCCTGTCAATGTGAGAATTTCTTGGGATTCATCTGAGACCCTTGGGAACTTTGACATACTGAGAATTTTTGGGTTTGCTGTTGTTTTCTCCTTATTAATTATAAGCAAGCTGCTGGCACTTAATTTCTACTTTATTAGCTCGTTAATTCTACAAAGTGGTGAGTACTGCGGGTCTTGCAATTCCACTCTTTTCTACTTGTTTCCATGCTTTGTACGCTCATGACACTTAGATACTTATGAATCAATAAGCTATTATTTTCCCTTATTTGCATTCATGTTTGCCTTAGAACTACTCTGTACCTCTGTGCTTTTCTAGTAATTAAACTTGCATGTATTCTAAGCTTCGATGCATAACTGCTTTATGTGTGAAACTTAATGGTTCTTGATTACCTTGAGCCTTCTCTACTATTCTAATCACCTACTATAGTTATGAGTTCCCTCTTATGCCCTGTTTGGGATTCCTGTATTGAAGCTCTTGGGGGATTACTTCTTGCCCAAAACATACCCGAATGAACTCCCTGTTGCTGAGTCTTTTATGTGTCATCTATGGTTTCTCTATGAAATTGACCATGATCGTGTGTTACAATACTGTCTTGAGCATGTTTCTCTACTATTTGTGGCGTCGTATTTCTCTACTTGTTAGTCCTATGTCTTTATCATTTCCTAGACTTCTAGGGTAATGTTAGCCTCTCCCCTTATGTATGAGTAACTAGCATGAATTATGATGCTTGCATGTCCTATCCCCTTTAAGTTGATATGTTTTCATGAGTTCTTTTGGATCCTGACTTTTATAAGCTTAGCATGATAGGCTGTTTGTAGTCTATTATGAAGTATGCCACTAGTTTGTTGATTTACTGCTTGTGCTCATGTTAGGCTCTCATGTTAGAAATCTTGATGTGAAATTACTATTCCCCTAACTATAACTCTATCAGACTTCCATGATTAAAGTTCCTACCTCTAAAGTCCCATTTGGCTCATTCTGGATCATGCCTTACTCTAAACTGGTTATTTTGGAAAACTTGGCATGTGTTTGTGTTCACTCTGTTATCAAGAGACATGCCTGATAATTTCTCCTAATATGTGACTATGTTCAACATGCTACACCCTTTTCTTTGTTGAATAATTTCTCAATCATGAGCCTATGTTAGTTTTTTTTTTCAAGCTTTCCATGTTGAAACTAAGTCATGCGGGTTCTCCTAGTTGTCATGTTCAAGCCCTCTTGTTTGATCAATCTTGTTCCCTTAGCTTCTGAAGTGCAAGTGCTAATATGGTTTTTCTTGTAACCCTCTCCTTATGAGGTATTGCTGTTAATATACTTCAGAATTATTAATTGATTGTCATGTGTGGTTTGTTAACATATGTGGTTGAATGGTTAATCTGCAATCGATGGGTGAGTGGGTCCTCTATCTGGGCCTGGTATGAGTTCATGTGTGGCCCTGAGTTGTGCAATTGATGCACTCTCCTGTTTGATGTGTGTTTGGGACCTGGGTCTACTATTTGCGTGAGAAGTGAGCCTATTATAAGCCCAGGCAGTACTAGGTTATCTTCCTTTGGGCCTGCTCTATTTATTGGGCTTGTAGTCATTCCGTTTGTAATATTTGAACTTGTATTCATTGTTTTGGGACTGAAATAACTTGTAACCAAAATGGTTGGGGAATTAGTAAAATAGGGAACGAATATATTTTATTCTTTTCATGAAACAATAGAAACCATGCATATAGGATTTTAATTTATTTATTTGCGTTATATGTTGATTTGTTGATCTGTTTATCTGGAAAGCATTGACTTAAGGTTAATGCTTGAAATGTTAGAAAGCATGCCAATATGGATTAAAACAATACTTGTTGACTGCTCATTGTCACACCTAGATACCATGCCTATAGGACTTCAATGTGTTTAATTAAGATCGATGCTACCGCTACCCTCATCATATTGTTGCCTAAATAATATGCCTATAGGAATAAAATGAAACAAGTGTTCATTCTCAATTACTTTGCTACCTGGATATTATTGTCTAGATACCATACCTATATGATTTCACTATTCATTTATAAATCATGTCTAGAGGATCAAAGACGAATACTTACGCGCTTTCAATGATTTCACTGCCCACTCGCAAGTCACCTAGAGATCATGCCTATACGTTTTTTAATAAACCATGTATTAACATCAACAGTTTGGTCGAAATAATTTGCCTAGAAACACTACTGGTAAAACCCTAATGCCAATCCATGAATAATCTGGAATATTGTTAGCATAACCTATAACTGTTGGGTGCATTTGTGTCTATGTAAGGTGGCCAATGTGAGCCCTTAACTGTTAGCTATGTGCAGTCCTACCTGTTTTGATTGTGCGCTTAGTTTTACCATTTTTGAGTATCCTAAGTAAGGTCTAGAACTACCAAAGTAGTAGGTCCAAAGCCTCCTGGACCATAGGCATGGGATGGGTAAAGCACACATAGGACGCAACTTAGAATTGAACTAGAACGCTTTAGGTAAACAACTTTAAGATAGTAATTGGGTAGCAGGAGATGGTAGTATGTGCCCGTTGAATAATATGAGCAACCCTTACCTTTAAGGGAGTTGCGAGGTATTATTTATGTTGCACGAGATGATCCTTTAGGCTAAGAAACTAACCCCCCCCCCCCCCCCCCCCATACATGTTTACTACTTGTACACTTGTTTTTTTGAACTTAGAACAAACTAGGTTGCACCTTGTAATCCTCAAAAGATTGTACCAATCACTTATCAATGTATAATCCACTTCTTTCATATATGCAATCTTTTTTAAAGCTTGGTTCACATTGTAATTACATATTTAGACTCCCTATTTTATTTAACTTATATGATAACATAGGATAATTGTAATTCAATTCCCATATAACGTAAAAAATTCGGTCGGGAACCACAGTTGTGGACCTCGAAGTGTGCCCTTCTCTTTGAGGTAATTTGAGTCCTTACCCGTTCTTTGGTGATGTAGACTAGTTAAATAGAGTTATTTGCAAATAGGTGCCTTAACTCACCCTAAAAAATTGTTAGGTGGCGACTCTTCTCTTTTAATACCCAATTAAAAGAGTTGCCACACGTTGAAACCCACTTTCATGAGAAAATGGGGCATGGCAGCATGGCGACTCTCCTGGGGAAATACTTAGGCTCTTACCATAATTAATTCTTCACTTGTGTGGATTGATGGAGTATTTGACTTCCTTCATGTACATCCCGCTCCTTATTTCCCTTATTTTCTTAAAATTGCTATATCATGTATCTCCTGTCCTTATCTCCCCTATTCGCTTCATTTTGTTATGTTCTCAAACTTTTCGTAAGCTATGCTAGCTTCTTTCCTTTGTATTCCCTTTTTCCCTTCTTTCTTTTGTTTATCGAATTATTTACTATTCTTACATGCTTTCATCATGAAAAATATCTGGCAACGTGTTATAATTTTTCGCATAAAGCATGCTTTCAACATTAAACTCCAATCATGCTTATTATCAACATAGTGGTGTTTCATGAGTATCTACGCTTTCCTAAAAACACCCTTTTAAATCGGAAAGAATTAGTAGCGGTAAACTAGCTGATCAGCGGTGCAGTCGACGGTCCCGTCCATTTCCCTCTCAAGTCATCCACATGAGAGTATCAGTCTAGACCCTTCTAAAAACCCCACTCTGATTTTAAATGCACACGCATCATGCTAAACCTAGTATGTATTGAAACGTCATTGATGCATTAATCCGCTTAGATAGACCTTGTCCAAAGTCCAAAGGGATTTCCACAATCCCAAAGGACGCAATCATGTTATGTGCAGTGCTGGGAGAAAATATGAAGAAATGTTGACTATTATCGCATAAATAGTCGAATCTGAAGGGGGGAAGGGCTAACTTTTATTTTTTTGCAGAAAATGAAGCACGAAATTCCCAGGTCTGGCATATTCCAGAATATCCACCTCTGTTAATTGATTGGTGGAATGACCTTGCACCATGTGACAGAAATCACGTGAAAAGGGTGTTGGGTAACTTGCCGTCTTTGTTGAACATTCGACCGAATAGAGAATTAATTAAGGCAACCATTATGTTCTGGGATGAAAAGAGAGTTGTTTTCCGATTTGGAAATAAAGAAATAACTCTTCTTCTAGAAGAGATAGGGGGTTTTGCCAAATTTTCATGGGATAGTCGAGGTCTACTGGTGCGAGAAATTCCCATACCCCTATATGAGCAGTATGGGAAAAGAAAGGCATATCGCTTGCATCACGAGGATTAGATATTACCTCTTTGGGATGGCTCCACCATCGAGTCTATGTCTTCATAGTCTGCTTCTTGGGTTTGCTGATTTTTCCAATGCGAGGGAAAATTCACACTCGCATGGCCATGATCGCCAGGACCATGATGGAAGGTATCGAGGGGCAGAAATACACCATCATCCCTATGATACTAGTTGATATGTACTGAACTTTGGATCGGTGCAAACATGGGTTTGGACATTTCGAGGGTTGCAATCTTCTACAACAGTTTTGGCTGGTAAAGCATTTTCAGAGGGGAAATTACCGCCTAGAGTTGTTGCGAAGACCATTGAATGACAAGATCGCCAGTCATCATCCAAAAAGGATGGTGTTTGCTCCAGATAGGTTTGCAAAGCCTGGGAATGCTGAAGGTTGGGGTATGTCTCTTCAGTAATCTGATGGACAAAAAAAGCATTGGATGTTCGAGTGGTATCCTAGTAGAGAGTTCATCATCCGGTCCAAAAAGACCACTCACTTAGTGTTGATTGGGTTGCGAGGTATCTACACTAATGAGGCAAGATGGGAGGAATCAAGTAATAATTAATATGTTATATGCTATGCAGGCTATTGGCCTACACTATTTCTACCAGATGGGTCTGCAGATGCAGTAGCATTTAGGTGACATAGTGTCATTTGTGCACAAGTAGGGTCATCAGGTTTTTGATCTTGCTGCTTAAATATTAAGAGTTGCCCTAGAGGATGCGCGATTAGGTTTTTTATGCTGCATAGGTGCCTCCTGAGGATTACCATCATAGCCCAAGAGTTTCCAGAGAGGAAGGGGTGGCCCACGTGGTCGTGGTGGCCGGCGAGGACGGGTCCCCGGTAAAGGTGCGCTAACTCACCCTTGGAGGATATTGGAAATGATCTGCTAGGTGACTTTGCTGAGCCACCCGATGCTGGCGACAATATGCCACATTCAGATTGCTGTCATCAGGGACTTCACAATTGACCCCGACATCTCAAGTGTTGATCGCGTACACGATTACAACATTTTATTGGGATCATTATTTTCCTGATATTCTAGAATCATCGAGGGTTGTAAAGGATCGTCCAGCGCCAGATGTGTAGAGTGGTAGACGACTGAGTTATGGATCTTCTTAGAGGGATGTTAAGGATACTCCAGGAACAGAGAGAGAGACATCACATCCGGTGGAGATGTCACAGCCTTCATCTAGTACAGTGCACCTCGGAGTTCCCCTAGAGCATTGTGTGCCTACTCAGATGCAGATTTGTTTGTATTATCATTACTTTAAATATATTTTAGCTTAATTATTAGTAAGTAATATCCAAATTATTTTTATTTTAGCTGGAATAAAAGCACACGGGACTCGTACACTGTGAGTATAACGACAGGTGGAGTCTGCATATATAGAACATGCTTAGTTGTGGCATCATGCTCCCTCTTCAAATCGTTCTGCTCATGCTCATTCTCATTAGAAAAGTGTGGTTCCTCATCATCGTCGCTCTCATCAGGGAATGATGTATCATCTCCAGACTCTTCAGTGTTGTTGTCATAATCATTGTCATCTTCCTCATTCTATGCATCTTCCAGATCCTGATTAAATATATCGTCTTCGGGCAACTGAGTAAGGACAAGACCATCACGTTGCTCTTTTTCACTACACAACCAATAAAATAATGAGTTTCTCAAAGTCATCCCAACATAAGATATTAACTTTATCTCTTAACTTACAATTCATAATTTGTAGATAGCCCATGAAGCCTATTATCGAGTTGATGATGACTTGCTAATGGACCAGCTGATCCAAACCTCCAAAATTAGGTATATTCCAACTGTTGGTTGATTCATAACTTGCAAAATTCATATATGGTCGGTACCCCCTTTGAAAGATGTAAGTGTTAGTACGATATGATACATAAAAACTAATCATACTACAACAAGGAAAAAATGAAACTTACCACTCGACGTGTGAATTATATGAACTTGGCGACACTCCATGTTGCTGCATTGGGGAGAAATTATGTCCTCAGTCCTCATTGGCCCATGGAGATAAGTTTAGGTCTGACCAGACTCTTTTATACGGAACCTGTTCAGATAAAATTGCTCCAAAAATACCACCAGATGATTGAGCGTTATCTATACTTTGCGAAACATCAATAATGTTGACGTCTTCAGACTTAACGTACATCTCAAGCATTTTTATCACAAGAAGACCTCGGTGATCATCCGGAGTCCTCAAAAGTTCTTGCAGAGTTTCATCGTCTTCGATGTTAAATGCAGCATAACAAGCAACCTCGAGTAAGCGAATAAGGATATCTTCCAGTTACCTTAATATTAACCGAACGTTTACTAACACTCATTCTTTTACAAATCAAAGATAACAATCTGTCGTTGCTTTCGCGCCCCCTTTTTTCTCACGGAGTCCGGGTTTTGACATCTTTTGGGACAACTCATTTCCTTTTGGGAAGGGGTATGGAATTTGAAGAGTCGTCACCTAACGGATTTAAGGTTCATTAGGGCACCTAATGCAAGTAACTCATAAACCTATTTACATTACTAGAGATTGGGTAAGGGCTCGAAATTACCTTGAGGGGAAGGTGTTAGGCACCCCTTGAGGTCCACAATGGTGGGTCCCAGCCAAACTCATTTTAGTGAATTAGTCATAAAGCAATTTAAACAAGTAAAGATGATTTTAAAATGGGAATAAAAGGGGTCCTAGGTTTATTAGCCTATAGGATCACTTTTGTGCAATACTCGGTAAACTTTCCCCAAATAGAGGTGTTACGCGTAGCATTAGCGCATAGGTCATCATATCCTTTACTACCCAATTACCCCCCCCCCCCTAATTATTACTTAAGCGATTTTAATTGAACATGTGCTCTATGTGTGCATTACCCGCCCCTTTACCTATGGCCCTGGAGGTGTTTAGGACCTCAATTAAGGTGGTTCTAGACTCAACTATAGAGCTTAAAAGGAGAAAATCTAAGCGACAAACAAAATAGATAGGACTGTCATTTAACAAAGCAGTCAAAGGCTCACATTTTCCTCCACAAATAAGTAAATAATTGCACGTCTCAAATAGCAATTTTAATCACTTTAAAGTCCTATAGCAGGATATCTAGGTGAGCACAAAAGCAGAATATACAGCATTTGTTAAGGCGAGGCAGTGAACACCTAATCAGTTTGCCTACTGATTTTTATGGCTTACTGAATCTGGGCAGTTTATAAGCAGTCACACAAACACAATTTAGAACTTCAGAATTTTAGTTGTCCTACTTGCCCAGGTGTGGATCAGTGGTATCCTCTAAACATGTCATCTAAGCATTAATCAGGACCATAACTCTAAACCAGTGATTGATTTTAAACAGGCAGTTTTTATCCGTTTAGACCCTATGATGTCTATGTGTTGAGGATGATCACGAGCATAAACACAGAAATTGATTTTACGTATTTATCTTTATAAGCATGGCAATAAGTGTTGGAACTGTTTTTATACTTAAAGGCATGTGGTAAGATGAGGAAACTGATTTTTAATATGTTTTACCTATAGGCATGATATCTAAGCGAGTGCAACATGATCTCTAATACACATAATTGATAAGTGGCCTAGAAACAGGATTTCTAATGCACCTGTGAGAATGCAGGATTTTTTAGAATGAAAAGTAGAAATTTAGGACAAATAACGAGATGAGTCCTATAAACTTGATTTCTAATGCACATAACAGTCTTATAGGCATGGTTTCTAATGCATGTAGATAATTATAACAACCCTGTGGGCATGATTTCTACCCGATCCCTACAAAATATATAAAAGTCCCTCCTAGTTTTACTAATATCCCCAATATCTATTTTTTACAAGAATTATTATTACATACCAAGTGTAAATAAATTACAAAATGAAATCACTACACTATAGGGCGCCTGGATAGGCCCAAAATAAAACCCGGAAAACCTGACCTTCACCAAAGTCTGAAATGCCAGTATCTCATAGTACCAAAATGGTATCCTGGTGTGTCAATGTTCCAAAGGGCCTCAAATACCGTGGGAAACGCTCACACCAAGAGGCCTTTAAAGAAATAGTTTTGTGCATAAGTGTGGAAGAGTCAGCCCCAGTGTGTCAGAATTCGGAGGAGTCTCATGGACTCCTAGGCAGTGCTCACACTGGAGGGGCAAGACCCTAGATATTCTAAGAGTAGGAGTTGAAAAATAGTGCTTGAAAAATAGGAATAGTTTTAAGAAAACAGTTTAGAAGTAAAATAGGAGTAAACAGAACCATTGCAGCACTCTAAGTCCAAACAAAGACTTCCAGTAATCAGATAAGGGACAAAAACAGGATCACACCCATTTCAAGCAAATCTTTACATTGCCTAGATTTAACTTAGTTCATTAATTAACACTAAGTGGGGCACATAGCATGCTGGGAGCAGAATAATAAACAGACAACTATACCAAGAAAGGTAGTAGGGGTTAGGAACATAGAAGTCCTGAAGCAGGAACACATAGAACTGGTCAAGAGTGATAGTATGCTAGTTAGCACAAAGCAGGTTGACATATTGTAACAGCCAGATTCTACAACACTCAACAGGGATAGACATACTGATCAAAAGCCAAAACAGGAAGCACATAAGTTTAAATAACCAAATTACACAACACTAGATAGGACATAGCAACAGAAGTAATCATGCTGAATTAAAGCAATAGACATGAAAGACATACAAGTCTGGCTTCATGGAAGTACTTAGGCTAACTAAGGTCAATAAACAGGAAAGACAAAGGTAGTCATACTAATTGGAATCAATTCACAGAAAATACATGGATCTAGTTACACAGAAGTGGCCATACTAATTGAGGTCAATAGACAGGAAATATAGAAGTTTAAACACGGAAGTGAACATGCAAATTAAAAGAAATAAACTGGAAAGATGGAAGTTTAAATACAGAAGTAAACATGTTAATTGAGATCAACAAACAAAAGAGCACATGGATTTAACTACACAGAAATAGTCAGAGCAATGAACAGGAAAACACATAGGTATTGTTTCAGTGCGTGTAAAGGGATATTAAGATGGGAGACATACCATTTAAAGATAACAAATAGAAGGTGAAAGTATGAAAAACTCAGTGGTCTATCCTTGGCTTTCAGCCAGCTACGCAATGTAGTAAACACAAGTAGCAGAAAGGGGAGAGCAAAGTGTGTGTGTGTGAGAGAATTTCTTTCTGAATTGTGTTCATGTTTAGAAGAATCAGAGTGAGAGTTTAAATAGCACTTAGTAAAAGTAAATTAAATAAGGCAAAAATAACTTAGAGTTCATAAACAGGGTAATCAAATAAATCAACTAGTTAATTAGGGGATTTAACCAATCAATTCATACAGAAAATCTGGGAGAGACCCCCTAGAATAAGGAGAGTCAATTAACGGTATTAATTAGGATTCAAATAAGGTAAGAAATCAATCACATACCATATAGGAGTCAATTAAACTCCCTAAATCAGACTAATAGTCTAATTAAGGCAAGTATTACTAATTAAAGTCACAAATAAGGAAATAGATAAAATCACAGAGAAATAGTGATTTTAACAGGAAAATATAATTTGAACCCTAAATAAAATTAGCCAAAATATTTGATTGACAGAAATAAACACATAACGGGAAGAAGATTGAGGTAATCAGTGCAATAAAGAGCAATTAGTCAAACCAGTAAAGAATAATCGGACTTAAACACTTGAAAGTTAAAAAAACCCTTTTGAAGAAACTTAGGACGAAACCCTAATTTCATAAAATCACTGGAATCAAATAGCAATAAAGAAAGCAGAAGATTTTTGAGGAAAAATATCAAATAACACTTAAAACGTTTCAAGTTTTCAAAGATCTGAATAGATCCAAGTAGTCATAAGGCTAGGTTTTTTTGAAAATGACAGAGGTGAATGGAAACTCATTTAAAACCATAGATGTGAACCATAAAAAAGAAGAAAATACTACTCACAACCGAAAATGGCCATAGACAGGCCTGTGAAAAGGTTTTCGAACAAAACCAGGTTGAATCTCTTTAAGATTTTCTTAGAAATCGATGAAGTCGAACAACCAGAAGATGTAGAAGAACGGAACAGGCCGAAAAATATAGAGAAACCTCATGAACATGAGATTTTCCGGTGACGGCGGCTAGGGAAACGAAGACGGCTGGGGAAGGGAAAATGAGGGGGTTTAGGGTTGGCTTTAGGTTAAAAAGGAAGGAATTAATGTGAACCGTTGAGCTCAGGGATCAACGACAACATTATAGAAGGGTTTGGGTCAGGTAGATACAGAATTGGGCTTGGGGTTAGGTTCGAAAATTAAAAGAGTTAAAAGGGTTATTTGTTAAATACCCAATTAATCAATAAAATAAATTGTAAAAATAGTTAACAAATTATAAAAAATGATTTTCATGCATAAAATGATATAAAATAATTACTAAATATTATAAAAATATAAAAGGCTATTTTCTGGTGAAATAATGTAACAATGCATACATGGGCTATTATTGCAAAGTTATTGCGATTATAACCCAAAAAATATAAATGTGGCTATTTATAAAATAATTAAAGCTTAGTATAAATATAAATAGTAAAATTAAGCCCTAAAATTGTTATAAAGTCATTTGTGACGCAATTAGTAATTATTTATATAATAAAAATACTAGGATAAATTAATAAAATCCTTAGAAAAATACAGAAATTATGGAAAAATATTAGTTGATGCTCATGTACTAGTTTGAAGATAGATATGCATTTTAAAAAATAGTATAGGGAAAAATTGGGTATCAACAGCCGCCCCTCTTTACCCGGGAAGGATGAAAGAGTTGTCGGGTAAAGATATGATGGCGAATTTTGACCTAGTAGAGTGATTTGAGAGACATAGGCCGCACTCTGATTTCTGAGCTGCCTACATATCCCTGATTTTACAGGAATCAGGTCGTGTGTAATTCTAGATTCATCGATGGAATATACCGATGAAGTTATCACAAGAACGGACACAAGGTTTTGGAATAGGTGAAATGGTTGCGGTGAACGGTCAAGTTTGAGGTAGCGTGAAGGAACTAGAGCGGGATTGTTCCTGTTGGGGTAAGGGTTGCTTATCGGGTTACCTGCGAATAAAATACGTACTACAAGCATATATCTGTGCATAAATTTAAATATGATGCAAATTCCCTTCAGACCATGAGAATTGTCTTTGGACGGTTGAGGATGACGTCCGTAGACCATGATGTCCTAGGCCATGAATTGTTCAGTGAGGGATTTTCAGGCCATGAAAATGGTGTCTCCGAACCATGACGCCTTTGAATAATGATATGCAAGTTTGAGAGATCCTCGGGCCATGGCATGGTGTCTTCCGGCTATGAGGATGATGCCTTCAGACTATGACGCCTTCGGACAAGTTGGCGATATTTCAGCCCATGAGGTGAAAAATATGATGCTAGAAGCAACAAGACAAGGCTTAGTCTTGTAGGAATTTGAGGTCAGAGCTTAGCCCTAGAGAAGAAAATAGATAGTGCAAGGAAGACAGTGCTTAGTCTCGTGCGAGATAAAGGCAGTGCTTATCCTTATGCAAATGGAGAGGCAAGGCTTAGCCTCATTCAAAATTGGAGATAGGGCTTAGCCTCATCCAAGATTCAGAGGGAGCTTAGTCTCATGCAAATTGAAGGTAGTGCTTAGCCTTATGAAAATGGAGAGGCAAGGCTTAGCCTTATGAAAAATTGGAGGCAGGTCTTAACCTCATACAAGATTGAGACAGAGCTTAGTCTCATGCAAATTGAAGTCAGTTCTTAGCCTTATGCAAATGGAGAGGAAGGGCTTAGCCGCATACAAAATTGGAGGCAAGGCTTAGCCTCATGCAATATTAAGACAGAGCTTAGTCTCATGC
Source organism: Nicotiana knightiana (assembly GCA_005239525.1). NCBI lineage: Eukaryota > Viridiplantae > Streptophyta > Magnoliopsida > Solanales > Solanaceae > Nicotiana > Nicotiana knightiana. The sequence goes on along the minus strand of ML382932.1, from coordinate 11,559 downwards.
AAATTGAAGGCAGTGCTTAGCCTTATGCAAATGGAGAGGCAAGGCTTAGCCTCGTGCAAGATTTGGGACAAGGCTTAGTCCCATGCAAGGTGAAGGCAATGCTTATCCTTATGCAGTAGAGAGACAAGGCTTAGACTCATGTAATTTTGAGACAAAACTTAGTCTCATGCAGATAAAAGACAGTGCTTAGCCTTGTGCGAATATGGAGGCAGAGCTTAGCCTCATGCAAGATATGGGACAGGGCTTAGTCCTAATGCAAATAGAACAGATAATAGATGATGGCAGAGTATTTCTTACCTGGAAATGGATTCAGTATCTTTGTTGTTATGAAGATCGTGATTCCAAGGTGTGCATATCGATGCGGGGCTAGAATTCATGGTTTAAAGCATTATGTACCTTACATTTTATGTGCGTTAATGATAAAAATACACGTCATATGTGCATAATGGAGTCTATTTCATGCGTAGGTGAATTGAAGATGGAAGCCGAGCTAAATAGATGCATAAACGTCAAAAATATGCTCAAGAGTCGAAAAGGAGTGACCCGGGCTATAGCCGGGCGTTTGGGGCTTAAAGCCAGGCCTGCCCAGGCTATAGCTGGGCGTTAGAGCCTTAAAGACAGGCCTGCCCAGGCTATAGCTAGGCGTTTGGGGCTTAACACCTGGGGTCCCTGGTCCGGTCCAATCCGGGTTTTGAAGGTTTTAAGTGTTTCCCGGTTTGAAAAGGAGTCTCCTACACGTTTAGGGTTTGTCCCAAACTTATAAATAGACCCAAAAACACAACTTTGAGGGGAGGATTCTCGAGGGGGATTTGACGTGGAGGAACACACACCACGCTTGAAGGAGGCTTCTACCTAGTTTTTTTCTCTTGTCTTCCTTTAATTTCATATTTTATTAGTTCTACAGTTTTGGGTGCTACATGAACGTTGTAGTTTGAAGCTTGAAGCTTGAATTGTTTTATTATTTTATCATATTGGTTTATTTATTCAATCTTGCACTTAATTATTTGATTTTTTGATCACCAATTGAATACTATCTACGAATCTAGGATTGAACTCGGGAGAGGGAATTCTAGATTGCATAAAAGATTGGGTAGAGCAAGATCTTTACCCTTCAGGGGAGCGGATTTGCGGTTAGGATAGGAATATACCTAATCGCCTTGCTTGGTTATTATACGGGAATTATTAATGCGTTCTTGTTAATCCTGATTCCATAGGAATATAGGCGTTAGGTTAGCTTGAATAGGCGAGTTGTACTTCGGGAGAAGGCTACGAGCAATATTAACCTCGTCAATCAATAAACCTGATTAGAAGATTTAGGTCGAAAACTCAACGTGATTGTTTAACAACCCATAACTCTAGAATATCAATTTACCTTGAATTCATCTTTAAGTTAGTTGTCTATTTAATCTTTTGATTTACTATTTTAGATTAATTCTAGTTAAATATTTGTTTGAGTTTAGTTTAGTGGATAGTTAAATCACAAGTCCCTGTGGGTACGATATCTGGACTTCAATTCCTATATTACTTGTCGACCACGTACAGTATACTTGCGTGTGCGTTTGGGACCAACAAGTTTTTGGCGCCGTTGCCGGGGACTTAGAAATCAACTATTCTACTAGATTGAATTTTTTAATTTTGTCTATTTAAGTTTTAAATATTTTATTTTTTATTTGTATCTTAATTTAATATTTTATTATCTTTCTTGACATGGCATCTTGGAATGATAATTGGTCGAATAGTGGTTATTCTTATGACGGTGATCCTTGTCCGTATTGTGGAGGACCACACATGTGGCAATATTGTCCATCTCAAACTAATGTGTGGAATTTTTGTAATGAATGTGGTTGTCAAGGTGGCCATTGGGATGGTTGTCCTAATTCTTATTATCCTTCTCAGAGCTTTTATTGTAATGTTTCTAATAATGTTAATGAGTTTAATAGGAGCAAGGAAGTGGAGGATATGGAAAGCGTGATCAGTATTATGGACTTGATGAGACAAGCAGCAGAGCAACAGAACATGATATCCGAACAACAAGCTCTTGATGACCTAGCTATAAAAAGACTCCAGGCTA
>ML382931.1:97644-129858 GCA_005239525.1 Nicotiana knightiana | reverse complement strand
TTCACCAGAAGCTGGTAGGCTAACTGGCTTTATCTCAAGACAGAAATTTTGTGATGCTGGTAGGCAAACACAACATAACTACCTATCAGAAGACTCAGAGGGGTGCGAGAGAGGATACAATTTATATCACAGTTCAAATAAATATTAAAGCGGTAAATAAGCGACAAATAGCACATTAGGCTTCCAAACACAATAATATCTAAAACATGATAAAAGCCAAACAAGAATCAATGCACAAAACTCGAATTCTTATTAATTGGTCCCCAGCAGAGTCGCCAGAGCTGTCACACCTCTTTTTTTTCCGTAGCAACCCTATTACGAGGTCGAGTTAGAAGAGTTTTTCCAATTAAAGTGACGTTTCGAAAAGGGATTATTTATTATGTAGAGTCGCCACTTGGAATTGAGTTTTGGTGTTCCAAGTCACCTTTTATTGAATCTTTTATCAAAAGGAAAAGTTTGATTCCTAATTCATAGTCTACGAAAACAGAAGACTGAGTAAGGAATTCTGTTGACCGAGGGGAAGGTGTAAGGCACCCCTCGAATCCCGTGGTTCTAGCACGGTCGCTTTATTGGCTGATATAAGGCTTAAATCAATTTTTAACTATTCCTGTATTTTATTGATTATGGTTTATTTATTACCGCAATTAATTATTGTATATTTATTAATCACATTCACCAAGATGCAGAACGCACACAAGGTAATTTAATTTTTTTTTTTGAAATTAAATGTTAAACCAAGATACGGAACGTACACATGGTTATGACATAATTATTTTAAAACTAAAGGCATCGAGATGCGGAATGCGCACATGATCCTTTTATTATTTAATCATATCAATCCAAGGTTCGGGTATGAATACATAGGCTAATATTTAAAGTACATCTAAAGTTTTTCTAGTGTATTTAGAGTTCTTTTTCTAAAGTAATTTGAGGTTGTGGGGAGGTCATGATTTATGGATATAGAATTATTTGATGAATACAATATTTTTGAGGAGGCTAATTTTACCAATATTTTTGAAAATATTTATAGGTAGTTCTTAATTGTGGGGTGAACGGGCTAGCATAGTTATCCTTAAAGAATCAAATTACCTGGGGAATTAATTCATTTCTTGTGTTATTAAACCTAAACAGAAGGTATGCCCGTTCATGGTCCATATATGCCCAAGTCTATTAATTGCGAACAAGTAGTACTACAAATTCATTAATTTAATGTTTATCTCCCAAAAGATTTCAGTCTAAGACTCATTAAGAATTCATGACTTGTTGCTTAGAAGATCAGATGTAAAATCCTATTTTTAACGACATAAACAAACACGATATAAACCAAACCAAGAGGATTTTCATGGAAGCATAGTGAGCATTCATCATTCTTGCATTTAGGATTAAAATTCAAAATTAAGCACTTGAATTCTTAATAACTAAATTAACAGAAAAGCTAAATATTACCATACAAAGCAACACAATTTGCTAACATAGAAAACCGAACGAAACATCAAAGAAAGAAAAAGAATGAAACTTCAAAATTTTCGATATAAAAACAAAAACTTCAAACAAACTACCTGACATAAAAAATAGACACACTTTATGAATTATATATCTTAAGCACATAATCTTTATTTTCCTTTAGAAAATAATTCCTACCAAATTAAACACCTGAAAGTTTTCAACTTTCATGACTAAGTAGTTAAAAATTGTAAACGTATACTCAGAGAGGAAAAAAAAACTTTTCTTTATGTAAAAGAAATTTACTATAATCTTATAAAGAAAAATTTATTATAATTCATGGCCTATTCACAAGAATGATTAGAAAGATAATTTATGACTTAGGAATACTATAGCAGTATTTTGTCCAAGCTTAACTGGCTAAGGAAACTAGACCCAAAACTTTCATATATATATATTTATCACCATTTTTAACCTTAATGCCATATGCGTTATTATTTATTATTATTATTTTTTTTTTTTTTAGAAATCTTTCACTTAATAAATTCAAAGATAGTAACCATAACTCAAAGACACATGCTCAGAAAGGAAAAAGGTAGAAAAAGCCAAAAAGAAAACTAAGTTAATATTCAAAACTTTTATATTAACAAGATTATTTCAAAACCCATAATAAAGCAGACTGCTAAAGATCCCACAATAAAAGTTCTAACTAAATATTTTACTAATAAAATCTATAATAAATATAATGAGAGAACAAAAGGTTACTTTCATTTTTTACTTAACAATCTCTAAGAAAAATTAGTGAAAATCATTATATATTAACAAAAAATAAAATAATCAACACTTAGGGTTGTATAATAAAATACTTCATATATAAATTTTAACTTTAGCAGCAAAAAAGTATTCAACTAACTATAATGTCAGAATCACGATTAAAAAGGAACAAGGATAGAATTAAACAATAGAAACAGTACTGAATAAGATAAACATCACATTAAACATTACTAAACACACAAAATACATACAAATTAAAAGATTGAAAAATAACAAAGATAGAGAATATGAACCTTTGCAGAAGCTTTTCAATATATTTTGAGAAAATCTGACAATTACAACGGATGAGCGAAAATTGTGACTGCGAACTGGATCCTCGGACTCGAACTGAACCTTTGTCTCTCCTAGGATTCGTTTATAACTCTCTGAAACTTTTCCTCTTAATATTTGTTTTGTTTTTTTGATTTCCTCTTCTTTTACCTTTTCTTGTTGCTGACTTCTGTTTTTCTTTTTTTTTCTTTTTTTTTTCTTCTCCCTCCCTCCTTTCGTTCTTTTCTTTTTCTTTTCTCTTTTTCCATTGTTTCTCTTCTTTTCCTCTTTCTTTTCTCACTTTCGTTTTTCTTTCTTTTCTTTTCCTCCTTTCTTTTTTCTTTTTGTTTTGTCAATTTATAGAATAAGGTGGATGAAGTGATTGGTCAAATGTGATATTGTATGGGAGTAGAAGTATGAGATTTTTAGGCTAAAAATTAGGGGTTAGTTAGCTAATTTAAAAAAATCAGATTTTTTTTAGATAAAGTTTGTTATCAACGAACTTTATCCTAACTTTAGCTTCAAAGCTTTATTTTTAATTAAAAAAATCGTTTTTTCTTTTCTTTATTTTTTTTAAACTTGTTTTTTTGTTTTAATTTTCTAAATCTTATATAAAAGATGGTAACGTGTATATATATATATATATATATATATATATACACACACACACACATACCATCCTGCTTTTAGACTTAAAGTAAACTATAAAACTAAGAAAACTCAATATTTACACTATAATTTAATCATACAAAGAAAATATAATATTTTACTTATTAAATTCTAAAAAGATACTCCATATATATATAAACTTTAAGAATGTGAGTATTATTATTATTTATTTACTTACTTTAATTAAATAAAATCTACTAAGTGTAAGATAAAAGTTTAAAACATCAATATTAGGCCTAAAAGGAATATTTCTACTAAAATAGTATAACATTTGAGTGTGGTTAAAAATTAGTTGTTCACAGGGGGAATAGCATAGAATCGGTCCTGACCGCCTCCTGATCGGCCTACCCCTCTAGGGCAACCTCTAGCTGATTGGGTCCCACTCGAGTTGGCTGAGCGGGTGGTGATGTAACTGGTGCTGAAGTCGTAGTCTGACTCCTCTACTGAGCCGGACCTCCCGTAAGGCGGGGACAATATCTCTTGATATGACCAAACACTCCACACTCATAGTAACTCCCCAGTGTTGACAATGGCGGTGGGGACTGAAGGGAACCCTAAGCACTGAGATAACTGGTAGAATGACATGGCATAGATGAGCCCTGAACCGATGGAGCACGGGACGAATTCAGAGCTGGAAGGGCACTGAGAAAGGCTTGGACCTGAAGAGAACTATATGAACCATGGCCGGATGATGCACCATGATGAACTGGACAAGTTGTCCGAACATGCCTATAAGGACGATCCCTACTGTGGTGGAATTGAGCCCTAAAAGGAACACTACTGAAACTACCCTGTCAACGAGGCCTCTTGGCCTCCCTCTCTCCCTACTCCTGACTGCGGACCGTAGCTGATATGTGAGGCTATCAATGAACCTCCTAATCCTCTCCCTATCAGTGGGAACTAGCCAAACTGCGTGACGAGCCAACTCAAAATCTCATCTTGTACTGCATCACAGAATGCCATCCTAACGAAGTTGCTCGAAATGCCTGCACAGCTTCTCTCTACGAGACTGTGGCACGAACTTCTCCAATAAGAGAACGAAGAAATCCTACCATGTAAGTGGTACTACACCGACCGACCTACGCCTCTCATAATCCTCTCACCATCTGAGAGCAGCCTCAAAAAACTGAAAGTAGTGAACGAGACCCCACTGGTCTCCAGAATACCCGCTGTCTGAAGCATCCGCTTGCACTTATTTAGAAAGCCCTGAGCATCCTCTGACTCGGCACCGCTAAATGATGGAGGTTAAAATCTCTCAAGTCTCCTCTGCTCATCATCAGCCATAACGGGGACCACCAAGGCCTGAGCACTTGTAGCCGGCTGGGCTGGTAATTCCCCCGGTGTCTAGAGTCCCTACATCACCTGCTCTGGTGTATAGGCGGCAGGAGTCTGGGTACCTCCCCCGGCCTGAGAAGTGGTTGTTGTGGCCGAAACAGAGATCACCTGAGCAAGATTAGTACACATGGTCAGAATCTAGGCTAAGGCCTCCTGACGTCCTGGAATCATTATGGGCACAGCTGGTGCCTGAGATGGCCCTACAAGCTCAACTGTATCTAGTACCTGATACTGAGCTAGAACGATTGGTGGGTCTGCAGGTGCTGCCCTAACTGCTGTGCGAGCTGCACCCCTGCCCCTACCACGACCTCAGCCTCTCGCGACCCTAAATGTGGTAGGATGTCCATCCTGCCCAGTAGTACGTGTCCTCACCATCTGTGAGAGAATAAAATAATAGAAGTTTAGTTACCGAATCAAAAATCTGCACGACAAGAATAAAAGAATGTGAAATTTTCTAAGGGTTCGGCAGCCTCTCGAAGATAAGTACGTACGTATCCATACCGATCTGCAAGACTCTACTAAACCAGCTCATGACTCATGAGACCTATGTAACGTAGGCTCTAATACCAACTTGTCACGACCTAAAGACCAACCGCCGTGATGGCACCTATAGTGGAACTAGGAAAGCCACTACTCAACCATCTCAACATAGTAAACGCTTGAAAATTATACGGAAGTGGTTAATATTTAAGAAAACCTTTTGAAAATAGAAATGAATCAACCACGCAACACAAATCTCTCCCAAAACCGGGATGTCACCGAGTACATGAGCATCTATATCGGGATACAGTCTACTAAAATGTCAAGAGAATGAGAATTGAAATAAAATAAAGATAATGAATGAGAGTCAAGGCCTGCAAACACCATGCAGCTACCTCGATAGTCTCTGAGATCTCGGCTCCTTACTCAACAACCGTTGTGGCTGGAAGCACCTGGATCTGCACACGAGGTGCAGGGTGTAGCGTGAGTACAACCAACTTAGTACGTAACAATACCAAATAAAGAAATGAAGATAGTGACGAGCTACACAACTATAAATCAATTTCAGTAGTCTCAATAAGGAAAATAGACATGCTTTCAAATCCGGCAATTTAAGTCAAATCTGTTTATACATACCAAGTTCAAGTAAAATTGGATAAAATATCTCTCAGAAGATTTCAAAACTATGATATATTGCAACTATGTGCAACAACAATGAAAGCAAATACAATCTCTCAGGGCAACAGTCACTCAGTCTTTCTCAATAGCTCATCACTCAGCTCTCAGCCCTCAAAACTCACACTCAATAGGTGCTTGTGCTCATTGGGGGTGTACAAACTCCGGAGGGGCTCCTTCAGCTTAAGAGTTATATCGATGTGGTGTGCAGCCCGATCCTATTAATATATAAGCATCCATGAGGCTCGTTGCGGCGTGCAGCCCGATACACATATATATAGCCCTAAGTTTCGTTGTGGCGTGCAACCCGATCCATATATATACAGTCCTAAGGATCGTTGCAGCATGCAACCTGATCCACATATATACAACCCTAAGGCTTATTATAGTGTGCAACCCGATCCACATATATACAGCCCTAAGGCTCATTGTGGCGTGCAACTCGATACACATATATACAACCCTAAGGCTCATTGCGACGTGCAACCCGATCCACATATATATACATATCGCTCACAGCTCGGCACTCAGGCCCTAACGTAGACACCAACCTCTCCAGTCTCTCGGGCTCCCAAAAGTAAAATCAGCCCAAACAGAGATAACACAATGTATCAACAAAGGACAATAGAGACTGAGGTATGATATACAATAAGAATCTAAAACTATGTGCAAATGGAAAATAACAGGTAATTCAACATATACACGGGGCTCCAACAGTATCTACACGTAGCCTAAAAATGATTTCTAACATGAATTGCAGTTAAATTTCTATAACACGTGGAGAATATAGAGCTGGAAACAAGCTATTAAAGTTTGCAATTTCCAAGGAATGGAACAAGTCCCAATTCCAACGGTGTACACACACACGCCCGTCACCTAGCATGTGTGTCACCTCCAAATCAATCACATAACATAAAATCTGGGGTTTCATACCCTTAGAACCAGATTTAGAACTGTTACTTACCTCAATACGAGAAAAATCCCAACTACAATATGCCTTTGCCTCGCAAATCGGCCTTCAAACATCTCGAATCTAGCCAAAAAAAATACAATACAATCAATAGGGGCTAAAGGAATTAATTCCACGAGAAAAACACGAAATTATAACTCAAAATCCAAAATTGGTTCAAATCGGCCCCTGTGACCACGTCTCGAAATCCGAAAAATATCACAAAACCCGAAAGGCCATTTGACAACGAGTCTAACCATACTAAATTTATCAAAATCTGACATCAAATCGCCACTCAAACCCCCAAAATCAACTCTCCAAATCCCTAGCCTCAAACCCCCAAATTACACCTTAAAAACACACCAACTAGGTGGAAAATCAATGGATAAACATATTTATTAAAGAAAAATGAACCCAAGGAACTTACCTCAAGAATCCCCTTGAAATTCCTCTCAAGAACCTCTAAAATCCGAGCTCAAAATGTTAGAAATAGTGAAAAATCTCGGGACCTAAACCAAAATGAGGGATGGAGCCCCTCCAGAGTCTGTACACACCCCTAGTTACCGCGGTTGATATTATTGAGGGATGGATCTTCCCTGGACATGGATCTTGTCCGAAGCATTTGATACTTGGAGATGGATCTTCTCCACGGGTCGAATTGGCCTTCCTCGGTACTGGGTGACTGATAGTCAGTGATGTATATATTCTAGGATGGATCTTCCTTGGGCCGTATGAGCCATATACAGTACCGAGTGATTGAGTAATTAAGATCGTGAGCACATGAGACTGTCAACATGGTGCATCACATATATTATGTGCATTGGCATGTAGAAGTGGAAGAATTATGTCCTTCACATTGTTCAAATTTGATCTATTTTACTGTTTTAAACTATCTATTTAATTTGTAAGCATGCCTATATTTCTGCACTGTTATTTCTATTATAATTGTACCGAATGATTTTGTCCCTACCTTTCAGTCCAAAGGTTAGACTTGTTACTTATTGAGTTGGTTGTACTCACGTTACACCATGCACCTCGTGTGCAGATACATGTGCTTCGAGTCAAGGCGGCCGCTGATCGAGGAGTCATGATTCAGATACTATCGAGGTAGTTGCATGCATTCGCAGGCCTTGAATCTCCTTCTTTATCTCTATTTGTACTTCAGTTTTATTCCCTAGATATCATAGTGGACTGTATTTCGGTGTAGATGCTCATGTACTCTGTGACATCCTGGTTTTGGGATGTATTGTATTGTATTTCGGATTATTTCTGTTTCTAAAAGGCTTTCTTCAATTTTAATTGCTTCTGTCTTTATTTTTAAAGCTTTTATAGTGCTGTTATGCTGAGTAGTGGCTTGCTTAGTTCCACGATAGGCGCCATCACGACCACCTTGCTTCGTATTGTATTGTATGTGGTGCTTGGGGAGGAAGAGTGAAATGCACGAAGGTTGTTGTCGTGCTTGCGAGGGAGAGTGATTGTTCATGAAGGGAGTTTCTATGCTTGATTGAAAGTAAAGATATGCACGAAGGGTGTTTCCGTGCATGGTATTATATTATGATATGAGGATGCGAGTAAAAGCACGAAGGATGATTCCATGTTATTTTTGTTGATTTCATTGCTCTTTACTTGGACATTCGGAATGTGGACTTGGATTTGTGGCTTCATTATTTACTTTTGAAAAGTTGTTTAGAGATGTTGTAAAACTAGGAGTTGAGGTTTACTCAGTAACACTTTATTATTTTACTTTTCCTTTTATGCCTCTTTACTTGTGTACTTGTTATACCTTTCAATTGTTGTTATCCCGTTATTGTACTTGTTGCTTTAACTATTATTTCGTTAATTCTTGATATATAACTGTACAATTTTATTGTAGGTGTCTTGTCTTAGCCTCGTCACTATCTCGTTGGGTTAGGCTCAACACTTACTAAGTACATTGAGTCGGTTGTACTCATACTATACTTCTGCACTTCTTGTGCAGATCCGGATGTTGGTACCATCAAAGTCCCAAGATGTAATGACCTGGCCGGTCGTTTTGAGCTCTAGCGCGTCGTTCAGTGGGTTGAGTTCATGATCAGCTTCACTTCAGGTATTAGGACTTGTAAGCGTGGTCGGAATTGAAATTTGTGAAGTTTTTGGAGTGGATTTGGAAAGAGAATTCTCATTTCTGAAGCTTAAAGTTGGAAGAATCTGACCGAGGGTTTATTTTGAATAAACGATCAGAATCGGGATCTGAATCTTCCAGCAGGTTCCTATGATGATTTCGGACTTGGGTGTATGTTCAGATCGGGTTTTCGATGACCCGGGAGCGTTTCAGCGCCTATTGTGGAAGTTAGCATTTTGGAAGAGTTTCATGGTTTGGGGTGGAGGTGTATTTTATGTTGTCGATCTCCATTTGGGATTCCGGGTCTGAGAATAGCTCTATATGGTGATTCGGGTATTGGGAGTGCATCCGGAAATGGATTCAGAGGTTCGTGGGCCATTTTGGGGTCATTTGGCTAAAGTTAAGAATTTGAAGGTTTTTGAGAAGTTATACCGGAAGTGGACTTTTTTGATATCAAGGTCGGATTCCGATTCCGGAATTTGAAGTAGGTCCGTAATGTTGAATATGACTTGTGTGCAAAATATGAGGTCAATCAGATGATTTGATAGGTTTCGGCATTGAATATAGAAGTTTGAAGTTCTAAAGTTCATTAAGCTTGAATTGGAGTGTGATTTGTGATTTTAGCGTTGTTTGATGTGATTTGAGGCCTCGAGCAGGTTCACGTCATGTTTTGGGACGTGTTTCTATAATTGGTTGAGGTCCCGAGGGCCTCATGTGGATTCCAAAAAGTTAACGGATTGATTTATGGACTTAAAGATTTTCTGAAGTTTAATGCTTCTGGTGTAATCGCACCTGCGTGACTTTGGCCGCATGTGAGATATTCTCGGGTGCGGCGTATGGCTGGCAGAAGCGAGATTGGACTGGAGCAGGGGGAGTCGCAGGAGCAGACGTTTGGGCGCACCTGCAGGCGTGCAGGTGCGAAGTGGAGGTCGCAGAAGCGAAAATGGGCACAGGTGCGAAGGGGGCGCTGCAGAAGCGGATGCGCGGAAGCGAGCGAGGAGACCGCGGGTGCGGAGGTCGCTGGGCAGAATACATAAAATAGCGGGGTTTGGCTATTTTTGCTCATTTCTCCATTCTTGGGCAATTTTTAGAGCTTCTTGAGAGGGGTTTCCACCTAGAAACTTGGAGGTAAGTTAATCCCACCTATTGTAAGTTAAATACTTGGATTATATCTAGATGTTAACATAAAAATCATGGGGAATTAGTAGGAATTTTGGGGTTTTGGTGGAAAAACCTAGAATTTGTACTTTTGGTTTTTGACCACGAATTTGGGCATGAATTTGGGAATAAATCATAAATTTGAGTATATAACATTATGGGTAATGATTATCTTTGAAATTTTTCAGAATCCGGGCACGTGGGTCCGAGGGCGATTTTTATCGTCTTTTAGAACGGAATTGGAATTTATTATAAGTAGCATTAGAGTATATATATATTCATGGATTTGCACATTTATTTACTAGTTTTGGAGCATTGAGCATCGGTTCGAGTTATAGGAAAGGCTTGGGAGCCGGAAAAGGAACTTCGGAGCGAGGTAAATCTCCTTTCTAACCTTGTAAGAGGGAATTAACTTCAAAGGTGAACTAAATTATTATGTGCTTCTATTTGTGGGAGCTATGTATGCATGAGGTGATGAGAGCCCGTACGTAGCTACTAGTTATGCCTATGTCCGGGTAGTTTTAGGATTACATCATGCCTTGTTGATATTATTATTGATTTATGTTTATTGTTTGCTTGAGAAAGAGCGGGATTGAGTTTTCCTATAAAATGTTTTGAAAGGAGTTGAAATTGTTATAAAAATGGGGATCTTTTAAAGTTTTCATTGAAATTTCCTATTCTGAAAAGAATGGAAGAATACTTTAATAAGTTTTGAAATTTATGTGTAACCGCGTCGCATGTATCATTCGCGAGCGGGGTAATTTCTTTAAATTATATTTTATCGCGTCGCAGGTATGATTTCTGATCGGGGTAATAATTTTAAATTATATTTTACCGCATCGCAGGTATGATTCGCGAGCGGGATAATTCCTTTAAATTATATTTTACCGCGTCGTAGGTATGATTGGCGAGCGGGGTAATTCTTTTAAATTACATTTTACCGCGTTGCAGGTACGATTCGCGAGCGGGGTAATTCCTTTAAATTTATATTTGACCACGTTGCATTTATGATTCGCAAGCGGGATAATAGATGCATCTATGGTTCGCGTCGTTCGACCCTCAGCAGTACACAATTTACATTTATGTTGGTTCGAGTCGAACGTCCTCGGTGGTATTTGTATGTGATAATAGGACTGGAAGTCCCTTTTGTAATTGGTATAAATCCATTGTTTGTGTGATTCAATGTTTTAAAGGATGGAAGAGATTTAAGCTCTTAATTATGGGGAAGACTTGTTTAGTATTTCTTATTCTGAGTCTTATGTTATATATCATGCTTAATTTGAAGTTCTTTTATCATATTATTGGACCACTATTAAGTGTCAGAGTTGACATCTCGTCACTACTTCTTCGAGGTTAGACGGGCTACTTATTGGATACGCGTTATTTTCGTACTCATACTACACTTGCTGTATATTTTGTTGTACAGGTACCTGTATGGATAGCGGCCTTGTGAGCACAGCGCGTGGTTGATCCGGGGAATTAGGTGAGCTACATCTTAGAAGACGATCCGCAGCCAGCAGAGTCTCCTTCAGAGTACTTGTATCTTCTTTTCTGCCCAAATTTGTATTCCGGACAGTTATTGTATTTTATTTTACTTCCTTGTAAATGCTCACGCACTTGTGACACCGGGTTCTGGGATAATTATGGAATGTTTAGTATTTAAAATTTGGAAGCGTTAATATTATTCCTTAAGGTTCATTTGTTACTAGTTAAATTCAAGGAAAGTGATGTTTTCAGAAATACTAAAATAAGAATTTAAGTAACTATTTAGTGTTGGCTTACCTGATAGTGGTGTCTGGCGCCATCACGACCTTTAATGGATTTTGGGTCGTGACACGAGAGGTGCCTAGCGGATACCAATAAGGTAATTCGAGGTAGATATGCATTCTATTTGCATGCCTCAGAGTCATCTTCCTATTCTATTATTTTTTTTCTAATTTTCAGACAGTATTGTATTTCTTTGAAAATAAGATATTTATTAAACTCTAGTATCTCATGTACTTGTTACTCCACGTCTTGGGATGGTTGAACGTTAGTGTTGATCTTAGACTTATTATGCATACTTTTGAGTTGCTTTTATATTTTATATTATCTTGTTGTTAGTCGTTCATTACAATTCTTTCGCATTTTCTATTGTGTGGTGGCTTGCCTAGCAAGCGGTGTTACGTGCCACCACGCCCTGATTAGTTTGGATTTAGGTCATGACAAAAAAAAAAGTAGAACAACACTGAACCATTTTTCTATTCAAACAAAGATAGTTACGTGGTTCCATGCATATAAAAAATAAAATTTCCTTAAAAGGAATAAAATAATTAGTTGGAGATCAAATTGTTCACAAATTCTACCAGATTAGTATGAGTTTATATTATATCCTAATTGATAGGACTCAATGCAATATTCACTTTATCTATATTATTCAATTGTTCACTAGTATATCAGACTGACATAACTTTATGCTCGTTCATAAATTCTACGGAATTGGCATGACTTTGTGCTATATTCGACCTAGCTATCTTGTTGAAAAACTCATAAATTCTACCGAATTTAGTATGACTTTGTGCTTGTTCAATTTTTCATAAATCTTTGTTCTATATTCAACCTAGCTATCTTGTTGGATAATTCACAAAGTCTACCTGATTGGCATGATATTGTGCTTGTTCAAATGTTCAACAAACTTTATCAAATTGGCATAACTTTTGTTATCTGCATTTTATTTATCTGTTAAATTATTCACAAATTTTACATGATTGATACTATTTATCTATGTTATTCAACAAAGTGTTGTTCGAATTTGCAACTTTAATTTTAATTAAACCATCTCTAGATCTGCTCCATATGTTATCAAATTTAAAATAAAAACACCCAAACACCAACAAAACGAGCCGCAATCACCAATTTAGCCCATTAACACTAAATCAATAAGACCCAAGTTATCTTCGTCAACACTTTTCAAGGACTAACAATGGAATTTGGAGATTTTAAAGCAAATCTCTAAATAAATATTTGAAGTAAAAATTTAATTATAAATAATCATTACTCAAATGATTTTAGTAATAGCCAATCACTAATTTCGAATCTAAACCACCAAATTTTCTTTTCATATTTTTAAAATTAAAGAACTATAGTGGTCTCGGCGAAAAAAAGAGAGTTGGAGAACAAACATGAGAATGGAAGGATAGTGTATACGGTTAAAATCGACCATGCCCGATTTTACGAGCTCGAGGGTCTGCCTCGAGATTAAGTCTGTATCGAAGCAAGCCCGAGCTCGAGGAACACGGAAAATGAATATTGAGATCGGTCTAGATCGACATCAAAGTAACGGAATAACGAGATATTCGCGATCGACCACCAATCTCGGCGGGAATCTCGGGATTGGTAGAACCGTTAACGGTTATTGATATCAATCATGTATTTTGCTTCCGAAATTAGAGTTATACCTTATTTAGTATTCCTCTACTATATAAAGAGGAACCCTGTTCATTTGTGGCCATACCAATCATATACGCATTTACTGAGAAATACAAACACTCTGCTCTTTTACTCTCTCTTAATTCTCTACTGTTCTTATTGTCCATATTATTCATATTATTCTTATTGTTATTGTGGTTCTTAACGTTCAATCTTGAGCCTACTCCAAACCAAGGTTGATAACTACCAAACGGCACTGGTTTAATCTATTTCAATCGTTTAATTCATTTATTTATCCATTCATTTATTAATTGGCATTGAATCGGATCACGTATCCTAATAACCACTTTACAAGTTTAATTGTTACTCGTATTTCGAGGTAAATAGTTTGGCGCCCACCGTGGGGCTAAGGATAATAGTGGTTGTTCAGTGCTAATTCTGGTATACTGTACTATTTTACACTTGTTTCTTGTCAAGAATTTTGTTTTCAGGTTAAATCATGTCAAACTCACAAAACACAACTACACAAGGTGACAACGGCTTCGGACTCCACAGAGAAAACGAGAATATTTTTTCCCCAGGAATCGAGGTGCCACAGGCTGACCTCGGAGGAGAAACGACCACCAACCCGGTTGATGTCAGTTCTCATGTTGCCTTGAATTCGGATTTAGACGCAGACCCCGAGGGAAGTGTACACAGAGAGGGTCGAACTGACGATCGAGGAACATAGGCAGAGGAGACTAAGGAGTTAGTCTCCAAGTAATATTTGAAATGCTGAAAGCCCAACAAAACGCTATTTCTCAGTTGCAAAATCAGCACAGGGCAAAAAATAGGGTCGAACAAGAGGTTACTCATCGTACCGAGCCAGTTCCTGAAAGTTCGGGTGATAACACTTCGACAACCGATACTTCTATAATGAGTATGCTTGAGGAGCTTACTAAGAGAATAGAATCGGGAGAAAAGAAAATCGAGGCCAACGACAAAAAAATGGAAACTTATAACTCTCGAGTTGATCAGATACCGAGGGCACCACCAATCTTGAAAGGGATGGACTCTAAGACGTTTGTGCAAAAACCATTCCCTCCGAGTGCGGCTCCGAATCCATCCCAAATAAGTTCCATATGCCCCATATACCTAAATACAACGGGACTTCAGATCCCAACGAGCACGTTACTTCTTATACGTGTGCCATAAAAGGTAAAGATTTAGAGGATGACGAGATCGAGTTTGTACTGCTCAAGAAATTCGGGGAGACCCTGTCGAAGAGAGCTATGATTTGGTACCACAACTAGCCATCGAACTCTATCGATTCATTTTCCATGTTGGCAGATTCTTTTGTAAAAGCACACACTGATGCCATAAAGGTTGCAACGAGAAAACCAAACCTCTTCAAAGTGAAGCAGAGGGATAACGATATGCTAAGAGAGTTCGTATCTCGATTACAAATGGAACGTATGGAATTACCACCAGTCACAGATGATTGGTTGTTCAAGCTTTCACCCAAGGATTAAATGAGCGGAGTTCGATCGCATCATACCAGTTGAAACAGAACTTGATCAATTACCCGGTTGTGACTTGGATAGATGTTGACAAACGATATCAGTCGAAGATTAGGGTCGAGGATGACCAACTGGGAGCCCCTTCAGGTTCAGCACATCCAAACCAGTCTACAAGTAAAAACCAGAGAGATATTGATAGAGAATCGAGGTCGAATAAAGATCGATATCAGCCATATGTTTTAGGTCAAAGGAATAATGTTTCGAGACGCAACTCCGCTCGGAACGATCGAAGGGGTGACCCAGGGCAGAATTCTCGGGGACTAATGAGTAAAACTGGCTTCGACAAATATGCAGATCCTACAGAAGCACCTCGATTATCGAAGTACAATTTTAGTGTCGATGCATTGGGGATTGTATCGGCTATCGGAAGGATCAAAGACACCAGGTGGCCCAGGCCTATACAGACTGATCCCTCTCAAAGGATTCCAAACTTAATGTGTAAGTATCATAGCACCCATGGTCATAGCACCCATGGCCACCGTGGACAGTGTGAAAGTTGTTCAGAGGCTAACAGGACGGATAGCTGCCCTGGGCCGATTCATTTCGAGGTCATCAGACCGAAGCCACAGGTTCTTTTCCTTACTCAAAAAGAAAAATGATTTTACGTGGACCCCGGAATGTCAACAAGCATTGGAGGAATTGAAATGATACCTATCGAGCCCGCCTTTGCTCCACACTCCAAAGGAAGATGAGAAGTTGTACCTATACTTATCAGTATCCGAGATAGCGGTAAGTGGTGTGTCAGTTCGAGAAGAATAAGGTACGCAGTTTCCTGTTTATTACGTAAATCGAACCTTAGAAGATGCTGAAACTAGGTATCCACACTTAGAGAAATTGGCACTTGTATTAATAAGCGCATCTAGAAAATTAAAGTGATATTTTCAGTGTCATCCCATATGTGTGATCACCACTTATCCACTCCGAAATGTTTTACACAAGCTCGGATAATAGGGTCGATTGGCCAAGTGGGCCGTCGAACTTGGCGGGTACGATATTGAACATCAACCCTGAATGGCCATCAAGTCTCAAATTTTAGCGGACTTCGTGGCCGACTTTTTGCCAGCCCTCGTACCCGACGTGGAAAAGGAATTTCTTCTAAAATCGGGTACATCATCGGAGGTATGGACCCTCTTCACGGATGGTGCCTCGAATGTGAAAGGGTTCGGACTCGGCATTGTTTTGAAACCGCCCATGGGCAACATTATTAGACAATCAATAAAAACTGCCAAATTGAAGAACAATGAAGCCAAGTATGAGGCTATGATTGCAGGTCTCGAGCTAGCTAAAAGCTTGGGAGCGGAAGTAATCGAGCTAACTGTGACTCCCTACTGGTGGTAAACCAGGTAAAAAGAACCTTCGAAGTTCGAGATGATAGGATGAAAAGGTACTTAGACAAATTGCAGGAAACCTTCACCGGTTTAAAGAATGGACTCTACAACATATACCTCGAGAACAAAGTACCGAGGCCGATGCACTCGCCAATTTTGGGTCATCGGTCGAAGAAGATGAGATCAACTCGGGGACTATCGTCCAACTCTCGAGGTCTGTAATCAAGAAAGGACATGCTAAAATAAATTCTACAAGCTTAACCTAGGACTGGAGAAACAAATGCATTGAATATTTGAAGAACGTAACGTTACCATCGGATACCAAAGAATCAAGGGCCTTACGAACTAAAGTTACTTGATTCACATTAGATGAAGATGGAACGCTATACAGAAGAATGTTTGATGGTCCATCGGCGGTATGCTTGGGTCCAGGAGATACCGACTATGTTCTATGAGAAATCCACGAAGGCACGTGTGGGAACCACTCTGGCGTCGAGTCACTAGTTCGAAAGGTCATCAGAGCAGGATATTATTGGGATAGCATGGAAAATGACTCTAAGGAGTTCGTTCAAAGATGCGATAAATCTCAAAGTTTTTCACCAATGATCCACCAGGTCGATGAACAACTCCATTCGGTCCTATCCCCATGGCCATTCATGAAGTAGGGAATGGACATTGTCGGTCCTTTGCCATCGACCCCAGGTAAAGCTAAGTTCATATTATTTATGACTAACTATTTCTCTAAATGGGTTGAAGCACAGGCCTTCAAAAATGTTAGGGAAAAGAAGTGATCGACTCCATATGGGATCACATTGCATGTCGATTCGGGATACCCACGGAAATAGTATGTGATAATGGCAAACAGTTCGTCAGCAGCAAAGTTACAAAATTCCTCGAAGATCACAAAATAAAGAGAATAGTATCGACACCGTATCACCCTAGTGGGAATGGACAAGCCGAATCAACGAACAAGATTATCATCCAAAATTTGAAGAAAAGGCTAAAAGAAACCAAAGGGAAGTGGAGAGAAAAATTGCCCGAGGTTCTATGGGCGTATCGGACAACGTCGAAGTCCAGTACCGGAGCAACTCCGTTTTCCTTAGTATATGGCTTCGAGGCCTTGATACCGGTCGAAGTCGGGGAGTCCAGTGCTAGGTTTCGACATGCAATGGATAAATCAAACCACAAGGCAATGAATACCAGCCTAGAGTTGTTGGATGAAAGATGAGAAGCGACACTCGTTCGAATGGCCGCACAAAAGCAACAAATCGAGAGTAACTAAAACAGAAGAACCAATCTTCGACACTTCAAAGTCAGGGACTTAGTCTTAAGAAAAGTCACCATCAATACTCGAGACCTTAATGAGGGAAACTAGGTCCTAACTGGGAAGGATCTTACAAGCTCGGAACAATGAACGACGAGCCATTGTCGAATAACTGGAACATATCAATCCTCAAGCGGTACTATTGCTAAAGTATGAATTTCTCTTTTATTTCATTTGCTTAAACATTCGAAACTAACTCATTGTAGGAATTCGATCCAAGAAATCGAGACCTCAGGTTTTAAAGTACGCATTGCACTCTTTTTCCCTTAGACCGGTTTTTATCCCAAATGGGTTTTTCCAACGAGGTTTTTACCGAGGCAATAATTATGTGCTACCTGAGAATAATTCAATGGTATACGAGGCTTCTTTGCAATCAACCTCGAATTCTGGGGGGCATCACCCTCAGATGTTATGTATCAATGGGTCTCGATAGGAAGAATTTTGTAATGGGCCAAACGGTCGAATGAACCATGTCCATATAGATTAGTTGAGTCCCAACAACAAAATATGTACGCATGTATAAATAATAAAAAGAAGCATTCTCTTTCTCGAACATCTAATGTTTCGAAATAAATTTTCTATTGTACGAGTCATGTGCCTATAATTCTGATCTATTGTGCAAAACTAACACTTGTGAAAAATGGCTCAAGGGCCTAGTACGAGCATACCTCGAACACTCGGGGACTGCACACTCGAGCTATTTAAGTTTGAAATTACAAGACCTCAAAGAGGCACCCCTCGATATATAGGCCAAGGCCATCACACTCGGGGACTAACATTTCGAACAAGTTCAAAATGCTATCGCGAAACAATTCCAAAAGACATACCCGAAGGCTACGACCATATTAAAGACTACGGTCACTTAAAAGGCTATGGCGAAATAATGCTGCTCGGAGACGTACGACTTCCGCCATAAACAAAAGGCCTTCAAATACTTTGAAAAACTAGTTAAATAAGGTTATCCTCGGCAAAGCAAATAAAAAAGGGCTTCGATAAAATCATCCCTCGAATAATTTAAAGGCTCCGATAATATCAACCTTTGAAAAAATCCCAAGAGGTATCAAATTATCTTAACATAAACGAGTTAAGAAAATATAGGGTTCCGACTATTGGACCCTCAAAAAACCCAATGGGTACAAAAAACACATGCTAAGGCATAAAGAAATTTTCACTAAGTCTTTTAGCCGAAAAGGGAAAAATAATAGCCATTTTTAGAGGCAGAATTTGCCCAACTTAAGAGCCTAAGGGCTGATCTAAAGAGCCTAAGGGCCAATATAAAAAGCCTAAGGGCCAATACAATTAGAGTTCAAGACCTCGCTCTCACTCGATTCGAACCCAAGGGTTCAGTTCTTCCGAGCTCAAACAAATGTCAACTACAGCTCGAAGATTCACCTAAAGGGTATATGGCGGTGAGCTCGAAAAACTTAACAATCATTTGATAAAAACATAAGGGTTCACTTTATCCTAAAATTCAAGATACATTCGAACTTGGTTATTAAACATAACTCATCGATCAGTTCGATCGAGTCATCCCCGCGACAAGGTCTCGAACGAGTTTCGAACTCGGGGACTTGCCCTCGTAAGAATGGAAAGCTTAAGGGTTTATTTCAATTACGAGTTGAACTACAGCAATAAAAAAAATTTGACTAAGGAATGAAAGAGAAATTTATGAAAGCATCAAAGAAAGACTTTCTATTATATATCGAATATTCTGTAATAAAGGTCGGTCAAGGCCTTACATAAAAAAGGAAAAAAATGCTAAAGGCCTAGTCTATATCAGGAGCTACGTCCTCGGAAACCACATCTTCACGAGTATCTTATTCAACGGCCTCATCATCACCCTCTCCGCTCTCGGACCCGCTGGCTAATTCCTCCTCATCAGAAAGCAAAGTTCCAGCCTCGGCTTCCAAAACTTTAGCATCTTCAATGTCAGCCGAGAGGCCACGTGCGTGTACTTCTTCGAGAGCCTCTCTCTGAGATTGACTCCTAGCATGGTCAACCGCGCATGACAATATAATCTCAGCCGATGTGGAGATCTCCTGTGCCCGAAGATTGGCAGCCTCAGCATCAGCTCGGTAAGAGGCCATAAGTGCCTCTACCTCATGCTTAGCCTTAGAAAGCTCGGAGGCCAGCTTAGCCTCGATCTCTTCGATCTTCCGAGCTCGGGCCGAGTTTTCTTCCCTCACAGCTTGGAGCTGGCTTTCGATTGATGCCAGTAAGGGCCCGAAGTGTGTCCTTCTCCGAGGTGAGACGCTCCATATGCTGTCTCGAACCCAGAGTTTCGGCTTCTTTCATTTTAACCTCCTCTTGAAGCTGTTCCACCAGCTCCCCCTTCCACTGAAACTACCAAATTTGAACTAACACTTAGCAAGACTTGCGAGAAGTTGCATTACCTATTCGACGAGATCGATCCGATCTTGTCGAGCCGTTGTAAGTTCAGCTCGAAGGGCCATAATCTCCTCTTCATTTTGAACGTAGAGGAGTTTGAGGTCGTCCCTCTCCTCTACGAGCTTCTTAAGCTCTGTCTCATGCCGAGATAGCTCGGCCTTGGATTTTGAAGATGCTTCCCGATGAAAAACCATGGCATGTACACAGAAAAGAAAGCCAGGCTAGAAGAGATATGAAGTAAACGCAAGTATCAACACAAAGAAATAAGACTTACTTGCTTCAGGAACCGCTGAACCTCATCGAACACGAATGAATCGTCTGGCTCGGGACCATCGTTGACTCCTGCAAAGCAGTCCCGGAATATGTCATTCCCTTCATGGACTTGTCCCGCATCAGGAGTACCCATGGCTCGGGCTTCTTGGAATTTCCCCTCAAAAAATGCAGGACCGAGCGGCGAGTCACCAATGTTGATTATCCTAAGTGAATCACTTGGGACATTATCTTCTTTCTGAAGGGCCTCGGTGCTAGACCTTTCGGGCACATCCACCGGCTGGTTATCACAGCGGAGGGCATCCTCACCACCCGATTGCTTGGGGACTTTGCTCGGACCCTCTTCTGAAACATCCTCAGCCTGAGAAGGAGCCTCCTCGAGCCCCACCGACTGGTTAGATCTGGTGCTTCTAGCTACCAACTGGCAGTCGTCATCTTCACCCCCTTTATCGATACGAGGAGCAGAAGGTTCGGCTTTTAACTTCCGAGCTTTATTTTTTCTTGGCTTGGGGGTATTGGAAGGGGAGGTCCTTCTTCTCTTCCCTTATTTATTCGGCTTCGACACCTCCTCCTCCCCAGGCGGAGGTGGCCTCATGAACACATTCTCACCAAGGCCTGCACGTAAAAAAATCGAGTAAGTAAGAATTATACTACAAAGAAAATCTCAATGTGCAAGCAAAGGGACTCACCGTGGTTTTTGGCCTCCCATCGTCCTTTGGCCAAATCGTGCTAGCGACGTTCAACGTAAGTAGAAGTGGAGGCTAGCTGTAGAACCCAGCCTTCGAGATCCGAAATTGCACCGGGAAACCAAGGAGAAGCTACATTGTGAGAAGAGAACATGAGTCAGTGAAGGAATAAAGAGAGTAAAACAGTAAAGTACCTGAATCGAAGTCACACTTACGTTTCATGTTCCATTCTTCAGGGAATGGCATCTTCTCGACTAGAATCAGATTGGAGGTCTTGATTCGGACTAATCGGCCCATACAACCTCGGTCTTTGTCTTCATCAATACTTGAGAACACCGTCTTCGTATCCCGATGTTGCAACTTTATTAACCCACCTCGATAAAGGAGTGGGTTGTATAGTCTTATCAAGTGATAAAAGGTGAAGGCCATCCCCTCGACCTTGCTTGAAAAGAACCTGATCAGGTTGATGATGCGCCAGAATGAGGGATAGATTTGACCGAGGGTTACTCGATACAGGCGGCAGAAATCAAGTATGACTGGATCCACAGGAGCAAGAGTGAAAGGGTAGGTATATACACTAAGGTACCTTTTTCACGTAAGTGGTGATATCCTCCTCAGGGGAAGGAACCACCGCTTTCATATTTTCCCGACCACAATCCTCTTTCACCCACTCGAAGTCATCTTCCGATATTGAGAAGATATATCGGGACATAGGTTCGCAGCGACCTGGGAATGAGGAAGGCCTTACGACTTTGAATTCGGAAGTTAATTCGATTGGACCCGAGGTACAATCCTCGATACGAAGCTCCACCGGCGTCTTATCGTCGGCCGACCAGAAAGAAAAAGAAGAAGAAGCTTTTTCCTTTTGAGGCACCGTTTTGGAGGTTTTTGCCATTTGTGTATATGAAGGAAGTAGGAAGAAGGTGTGAAATTGGTGGCTCCGGTAAAAACTACGGTGGCATAATAAGCGGCGATGCGAGAAATATGAGAAGAATTGGGAACTCAGGAGTTTATAATCAAAGCAAAGTAAATTTTGAATCAACAAGATAGGTGGTATTTATAGGCTTGTGACGATGGTTCGGTATCACTAGTGGTCGACCGACGACTGACATGCATTGGTGGTTTTTTGGGAACCGAACTAACGTGACGTTTTGGTCACATCCACTGCTTACCTCATGGAGACGATGTCACGATCGAGATACAAGGGAATCGAGGCTCAAACTGTTTCTTATCATTTCATTCTAAGAAACGCGGGGACTATCTGTATATGGTTAAAATCGACCATGCCCAGATTTTACGAGCTCGAGGGTCTACCTCGAGATTAAGTCTATATCGAAGCAAGCCCGAGCTCGAGGAACACGAAGACTGAAGAATTGAGATCGGTTGATGATAGGCTATAATTACGTATTTTAGTCGCTTATAACACTCTAGTTTACTGCACCTTAATTGAGTTTGAGCTTTAATCGCTAGTGTTTTGCACTAACTGTGTGTTTTATGCTTTGTAGGAGTGGTTCTGAGCTATATAGATGTTATGGAATGAATTTAAGTGATTTGAAACTTTGATTCTGAGTAAAATCTCAATTAATTAAGTCGGTATCGTGTTCGGGGGTCAAATTTGATAGTTGAGAACAAACGAAGACTCGAGGAGGCATATTGTGCGTTGTCTAGTAAAATGGACATAACTTTTTTCTCCGAAATCCATTTGGGCTATATAACATATGGTTGGAAAGATAATTCAAAGAGATACAACTTTCATGTTTTACATTTTTCCAAAATACAAACGGAAAAGGGTAAAAAACGCGATAAAAACTGCAATGGGGAACCTGACGCGAACTTGGGCAGAATAAAACCCCACTAGCGCGACCTCTAGCACGAGATTAGCGCGGCCGTGCTAGTGGCGGCCTGGAAACTTGTCCTTTTTCGCGTAGGAGAAGGTATAATTGTTTGGGCCCGACCCTACTTAGTATATATACATGGGAGAACGTTATTTTTGAGAGATTGGACATATTTTGGACACAAATTCGACCTAAAGAGGCAAGGAGGGCAATTGGTCATCAATCCATATCTCCTTCTCTTGCGATTTTTATCATTGTTCATGAATTCTTTTATAGTTTTCATCATTATTATGAGTAGATAACTTTTCTAATCTAAGGTTTTGGTGGAACCCGTTGGGGGATGACTTTATTGTGGATATTAATATAGTTTTGGTTGGTTGTTAATCTCTATTTGTTCAACTACGTTCTTGTTGTAGTTGATTGAAGGGCTCTCAATTAGCTGTGCCTATTTATTATGTATCTACTTGAGAGAGAGTGCATATTTAGGTAGTTGTTTGAACAACATCACTCCCGGAGTATAGACGAAAGTCATAACCGAGGGTTTAGAGGTTGGATTAGAGATAACGATACCTCGGGTGCAATCTAAAGTGAACTGTAATGCAATCTAGCTAGCGTAACTTGAGAGAGTGCGTCTAGTAAATTATCATAATTACTTGAGAGAGATTTATGGTAGTTGGAGTGTTCATGATTGATAGAGACAACTAAATCAAAACTATAGGAAGTATATAAGAAGGAAGTTCACTAACGGGGGAAACCATAACATTAGACCTTTAATCCAATTGTTTACATCTTATTGTTAGTTAATCTTAAGTTTATTATTTCTGTTCAGATGTAGTAGTAGAAACAACACAAAGTGATATACACAACGTTTGAGAAAGTTGACTATTGAGAATCTAGTAATCTAAAGACGACACTTGATACGTTAATTCCCTATGGGATTCGACTCTGGGCAAAATACCCGGATTATATTTGCAACGTCCGCTTAGTCTTTTAATAGACATAGTTGAGCGTGATCATCGGGTTAGATCGACATCGAAGTAACGGAATAACGAGATATCCGCGACCGACCACCAATCTCGGCGGGAATCTCGAAATTGGTAGAACCGTTAATGGTTATTGATATCAATCATGTATTTTGCTTCCGAAATTAGAGTTATACCTTATTTAGGATTCATCTACTATATAAAGAGGAACCTTGTTCATTTGTAAGGGGCATACCGGTCATATACGCATTTACTGAGAAATACAAACACTCTGCTCTTTTACTCGCTCTTAATTCTCTACTGTTCTTATTGTCCATATTGTTCTTATTGTTCTTGTGGTTCTTAACGTTTGATTTAGAGCCTACTCCAAACCGAGGTCGATAACTAGCAAACGACACTAATTTGATCTATTTCATCGTTTAATTCATTTATTTATCCAGTCATTTATTAATTGATATTGAATTTGATCACATATCCTTATAATTACTCTCTAAATTTAATTGTTACTCGTATTTCGAGGTAAACAGATCGAAACATCAATTGCAACGTATATAAACCAAAAAACTTATTTTAATAACAATAATATATGAAAACACCATTTGCATCTTCGGTGAAAATGCTATATATGAATCTACAAGACCTTTACAAATAAAATAGGATTTATCTAACTTCGAATTCGACTTCGATGAAACGTCGGAGCTTTCGTGTCGAGTCGCGAGATGGTTCAATTATTTCGGTCGTTACATATTTTCTTTAGTTTTATATTAAATCTCTCGAGATCTTCAATTTTATAAGAGATTTGAAACTAATATATATATATATATATATATCACTGCGAAGCCATCGCTACACTACTACTATTACTTCCAACTACCTTGAATACCATTAGGGGTATACATACGTCAGGTTGGTTCAAATTTTATAATTATCAAACCAAACTAATGGTGTCGGATTTTTAAATTTATAAATCAAATCAAACCAACTTCAATCTCGGTTTTTCTCGAGTTTTTTCGGATTTTCGAGTTTTTTCTGGTAAAGTCTTTATAGCATAAAATATGTAACTTGTGCTCCAAATATTTCTTAAGTCCTAGTAAAATACAACTATATAATGTGTTTTCCAAGAAACTAACACAATAATATGAGATAAGTCATACCATTATACTAAAATATTCAATAACAAAAATAAAATAATAAAATTACATAAAACAAATATTGGTAATTAATAAGCCATAATAAAAATTAGCATAATCTAAAAATACTATATATGTCATGCTAAAATAAGTATAGATAATAAGTACTAATATTAATTACATAACTAAGCACTAATAAAAAAGATAAACTAAGTTATGCATTTTCATTATAAACCAATGTAAAACTAAAATAATGATCCAACACTTTCGTCATTCCTAGTATTGAATTGAATTTTTTTTGTTAGCATTAGTATTGATTTGAACATTATTTTAGTTACTACATTTATGGACTATAAAATTTATTTACCATTCAAAAATATTAAGTCTAAGCTTGAAATAATACGTTAAAAGATAAAACTGTAAAAAAGTTTAAGAAATATTTATAAAATATATTACAATAAATATTTTTATGTATAAAATATTTTTTAAAATTATATAAATGTACTATCGGTTGATTTGATTTCGGTTTGACTTTTTTAGTTAAAACCAAACCAAACCAAACCAATTATGGTCGGGTTTTATTTTTCAATACCAAACCAAATCAAACGAAATCACATCGAATTTTTTACCGGTTTGACTCGGATTATCGGTTTGGTGCGATTTATTAATTTTCTTTGCACATCCCTAATCACCACCTCTAGCCACCTCCAACAACCATGAAAAGCACCAGCCACCAGGCCACGACTTCACAACCATCACAATCGACCATTATC
The DNA here is from genome assembly GCA_005239525.1 of Nicotiana knightiana. Classification (NCBI taxonomy): domain Eukaryota; kingdom Viridiplantae; phylum Streptophyta; class Magnoliopsida; order Solanales; family Solanaceae; genus Nicotiana; species Nicotiana knightiana. Next base: position 104,281 of record ML382931.1, on the reverse strand, counting down.
CGATCGGTACGATATTTCGGTTCGGTATTTTCGGTATTTGATTTCTTAAAATGATATATCGATACCTTACCTAATTAAATTCGGCATGGTTCGATTTTTCTCCTTTTGGTTTTGGTTTATTCAGGTAACTTCGGTTTATTCAGTTTGAATATTAACTAGTGCACTAGAGTCAGAGACTGTATTAGTCTTAAACTCTTAATTAAAGTACTCAAAAGTACAAAACTAAAAACGTTTGTTGACAAAAATTTTGTCCAAAACTAGCAAATATAAAGCAGAGAGAGAAAACTGTACATAAAAGAATAAATTGATCAATAGAAATGTCTTGTTACTTGCTTAGAGTTAATTGATGAACTTGGAGAATAAAGAAAAGTAAAATTTTAGGTTTTTTATATTTATATTATAATTAATAATATGTGTATCGTGTAGTATAATATATATTTCGGTATTCCATTTTAAAATACCAAATATCATACCTAATACCAATTTTTTTTAAACTTAAACCAAATGTCATTCTTAATACCAAAACATCGAATCCAAATACCAAAACTTTCGGTTTCGATATGATAATTCGGTATTTATCAAATTATGCACAATCCTCGTTATCGAAATCACTAGCTTCTAGAGTGTGTTTCATCAAACAAATTAATTCAAAAATACCATGTAAAATAAGCCTTTTCTAATATCTTATGAATAAAATATTTAATTATTATTGTATTTGAATTTGAATCTTGTAATACTGCACCGCATTCAAATACTGATAAAACAAATAATCTTAATTGTCCACTAGTCAAATTCAAATGCAATATCTTAAATCAAATATACATTTTAACTCAGATAGCTTTTTCTTGTAAAATTCTTAAGGACACCCTATTTGGTCACCCATTTAATATGTACTTATTTTAAAAAAAAATTAATTAATTTTTAATTTTTGGATAACTTCATATACACTTTTCTCTTCTTCTCATGTCCCATATATTTTGGAGGCTTCACTGTAACTTTCTTCTTTTCTGTATTCATGTCCCATGTATCCGGGAGTTATTTGATTTTTTTCTTCTTCTTGTTGCAAAATACCATTTTAGGTTGTGTTTAGGGTTTCTTCTTCTTCTTAGTTGCAAAATGAGTTTGTTAGATTTATTGTTGTTTTGATAATTTGACGATTGAAGTTAATTCTTTGTGATATTTAAAAGTTATATTTCAAATTTGAGCTCATCTGGAGTAGATTTAGACGTTAAATCGTGTGTTGGATAGTTAAAATGTGAAGAACAAGAGTATGTTTCAGTACTTAAGATCCGAATTTTTTGAAGTTGTATTAGAAAGATAAAAGAACTTAAGATCTGAATTTTCTGAAGTTACATTGAAGAAAGATATAAGAACATCACATCCGAATTCTGAAATTGCATCGAAGAGATAGAAGAGGTTGAGATCCCGACAAGCGGATAAAACTTGAATGATGGCTATAAAAATGGGTATCTACAAACTTCTCCCCTTAATCTTATAAAAAAGGACCCAACTACCCTTCACCCAACCATAGTCAAAGCTCCTCAACTCAAAACTCCAATAAATAAACTATAGTTAACCAATAATTCCAAGTATAAATTATTTAGAAATACTTCTCTTTGTTACAACTCATTTTCCCACTTTCTATTATTTAGTGCAAATCTTAGATCTCCCGCAACCCTTTTCCCTCATAAGCCAAACAACAAAAAACTTTGTATTGAAATAAAAAGAGTGCTTAGAAAACCAAAGGGGCAAAGAAAAGAAGGTCAAGAATTTGACAATTAGAGAAAGAAGTCCCTACTCTTGAGTCTTGTCCTTCCAATAAGGTATTTTTACTGCTACATCTCTCTTTTTTCACAATTTCATTATCTACCTATGGGAAAAAAAAAATCCAAACATGCCCCTTTGACCTATGTCTTTGTCTCTATCAAGAAGCAAATATTGTCTAATTCATTAGGGTCCCAAAATTAAATGTAGTCATGCCCAAAATTAATCGACCTACTCATGTCCTTTGGCTTTAATGGCCTAAGGAATAATAACTCAAGCAAAATCCATTGTGGATTGTTACAACCTCTAACATATGTGTGTGTGTTTGTATGTGTTTTCTAGGTTAGTGTATGTAGAAAAAAATTCTACATCGGTTTTTAATTGACATGTTAATGGCAGGATTGTCGAAGGAAGTTGATGGGTCATGTCTGAAAAGCTTTAATCCTGCAAAACAAATTTTGAGGACTGAAAATGATAATAGTAATTTGGAACTGTTAAAATAAGTTCTCACTCAATAGGAAAACAGTTGATTTTTCCAGAAAAGTGTTTACCATAGGGTTTCAGAAAGCATGGGCAGATACATGATTTCAACTTTGTGGGTTTGAGTTCAGAACTCTACCAAAACCCATTTGATTTATTGGGTTGGGAATCTATTTTGTTATACTAATTAAGTTGATATTTTTAACACATATACAAGGTCTGAACCAAAACTACACGACTCAGACGAACCCGTAACTAATGCACTAGGTCCGCCCCCGAGTCGGTCTTGGGGTGCTGCTGTTAACAGTGTGGTTTGGAGTCAGGTTCTAACTTGCTTGTGAAATTGGTGTACTACTGATTGCATAGGATGCTCGGACTTTGCTAATTGAAAGAATACATAAAGTGCATGATGATTCAACCGATAACCTTAACGGGTGGTGGCAATCATAGGCGATTCAGGATTTGAACTTTATGAGTTCGGAATTCTAGGACACCGACCTCAAGTCAGTGGCAGGATTGTCGAAGAAAGTTGATGGGTCATGTCTAAAAGCTTAAGAACGCCCAAAAGAATCTTTGAACCATGAACTTTGCTTAAATCGTTTAAAACATATTTTGATGACTGAGAATGAAAATTTGAAACTGATAATAGAATTTCCAAATAATATACTTGGTTGGGAGGGAGAAAAGTGTGTATCAAAGGGTTTCCAAAAGTAGAGGCGGATCAAGATTTCAACTTTGTCGGTTTGAGTTCGAAATTCTACCATAACCCATTTGGGTTACTGGGTTCAGAATCTTCTTTTACACTAATTAAGTGTGTTTTTTAAACTCAATACAGGGTCTGAACCAAACTGGGTCTTAAAGTGCTGCTATTAACACTGTGGTTTCGGAGTCAGGTTCGGACTTTGTTGTGAAATTAGTGTGCGTTGAGCATTTAGATGCACTGTTTAGAGGGATGCTTGGGCTTCACTAATGGAAAGAATGCAAGAAGTGTATGATTCACCAGATAACCTTAACAAGTGGTGGCAACAATAGTCAGATTCAGGATTTGAACTTTATGAGTTCGGGATTCTAGAACAACGACCTCAAGTGCTAATAATTGGGGTCGAAATTTAATATTTGTACATATTTGGTGGATTTCTTAACACATATACAGGGTGTGGACCAAAATTATAGGGTTCAGCCGAACCCATATTGTACATGTGCATCCATACTGGTGACAACCCTCTTGATCAGAACGAGTGACCTGTGCTAAAGCGATAACACAAAGAGTGAAGTGAGGAAGTGTGATTGGGTTTTGGGTGGAGTTCAAATGGAGCTTCAGCTGGATTTGAGGGAGATTTTAATGAAAATTTCAAATGAAAACAACAAAGATGAGGAATATGCAAATGTTGATTCGGCGAAAAGTGAGTTTCATGCTGCAGCTGATGAACAGCTGTGTAATGGTATTGAGGCTGATGGCTTTGTTTTCATTGATAGACACTCTAAGAAAATTGATGGAAAGATAAATCTGGACCTCAATGAATGTATAGTTGAGGGTGTTGATGAAAAGAGCAGTGTTGGTCGCGATGACAAACATTTGGAGTTTGTTAGTGGAAGGCGAAGTGATGATTGTGGCACAGATGAAATTGCGCTAATGAAGTCAAATGTGGTTAGGGAAGATGAGAACAATAGGAAGAGGAAACGAGAGTCTTACACGGACTTGCTGAGGTGGGTTACTAATGTCGCGAAAGATCCTTGTGATCCTGCCATCGGGTCTTTGCCAGAAAGGTCTAAGTGGAAGTTTTACGGGAATGATGTAATCTGGAAGCAGGTTCTGTTGCTGCGAGATGAAATGCTTTTGAAAAAGAGTGCAGATACAAGTGCTCAGTGCTCGATATGGCAGGTAAATTACTTTTTTCCCTTTTTTGGGCTTGAATGCTTAACATGTGATGCATCATATAATATATCTTCATTTATACTTGTCATCCATCTCATTGTACTTACTATATTCTTTCAAATATCAAAAGGTCGAACTGCTTTCTGAATGAGATGAGAATGCAGACTTTCTGATTTAGTAACATTTTTATCACTACATAGATTTTAACTTTCAGCTTGGATAACTTTTAATCTATTGTTCATGATACTTCGTCCCGAAAGATTGAGCTAGGAAGACATTGTTATGAGTGGCATTTGCATGCATTACAACTCCAATTTGTGGATGCTTTACATGAACAGGGGAAGTTGTTTTATTTGTTTAAAGTACAATGAGAATGCATTAGCTGAGGACTGTGAGCAAAGCATAGTTTCATATTAGAGTATTAGACAATACATTTTTACTCAAAACAGTTCCAAAAGATGTTTAACTGTATGAGCCCAGTGCTCCACCAGATTAAAATATTGTCAGATATGGAGCTTCGATGTCTTCCTAATTTTGGCAGGTTCTTAAAGTTATAATTTTCCATGAAGTAGCATACAGAACGCATTGGCGGAGCCAGGAATTTCACTAAGGAGTGTCGAAATATGAATAAGCTAACACATGAAGTAGCTAAGGGGATTCAACATATAATATATATACATAAAAATAAATTTTTGACCAAGCTACATAGTATAATTTTCTGGCAAAGAGTAAGGTGGCTCCGCCATGGACTTGACGTGCCAAATTGAAGAGAACAGAGAAGATCAGTGTTTGGATCTTGTACTTTATATAAGACACAGATGATCAAAATGCTAATTATCCTTGAGGGTCAAATGATGAAAATAAGATAGGTCAATAATATAGCAGGTTGCCAACGTTTGGATCATCTAGGCTCTGAAGAAAATGTAAAACAGTTTGGTCCTTAATGGGAAAACAATTTGGTTAATGTACGCAAGTGAATAAATCAGTGTTTTTAAATACTGAGGTGCAGGAACCCTTAGGACTTTGGTCTAGTGGTAAGAGCACAATGCGCGATGGATGGGTTAGGCGCTAACAAACACTTGTTATTTAAGTGAAAACTGGTAGGCGAGCCTATTATCCGCCGACTCTCACACAGTGTGCCACTGACCCTCTGGAAAAAAGGTGGAACCAACGTGTCAGTTATAATGGGGCAAGGTGTTAGCAGCAGGAATTTATCTTAATATTTTAAATAAAATAGATTAAATTATTAAAACTATAGAAAATCCAATAAGAGTTATATAAAACTCAAAAGCAAAAATGTGCAAAAATTGATATGCTATCTAGGCAAAATAATGTTCAACATATCCAAATTATTTGTTATAAAACAACATATTATATACTCCCTCCATTTCAATTTATGTGGTATCATTTGACTTGGCATAGAGTTTAAGAAAAAAGGAAGATTTTGGAAACTTGTGGTCTTAAAACATGCTGTACTATTTGTGTGGCTATAAAAGTTTGCCAGTAAGGGTAAAGTGGGGACTTTATAAAGTTGACAATCTTAAGTTGCCACATAAACTGGAGGGGGGAAAGTAATTTATAGTCAAATATATCGAAAAATAATAAATAAAACAAAAATGCTCTAGGGTGTAAAATAATTTAAGGCATAAAGTATGCACACCGCTTTCTTGAGGTGTATGTGGCGGGTGGTAGGAGGTATAAAGCATGCATGGGACAAATATCCCACCTATTGAGGTGTTAGTTTCAACTCCCATGGTCGCTTCTTGGTGTTTGCCTCACCTGATCACCTAGGGCGAGTCCCGATGTGAGTCCGAACTTTACCTTTTAAAACACTGATTTAAATGTATATGGGCTTAAAGGGGGTTATTATCCAAGTATTTATTTACACGAGATATGAACTCCTAGTGACTCAAGTAAGAAAATACATGCTAATCTTTGGCCTTTGCTGTAATAGTAATTTTATCTCTTTTCTAGTAGGTATTATTATACCCCTTTCAAGTTTCAAGCTAGATAAACCAATTGAAGCATTTTATTTTCTTTGCTGATTTATATTGAGTTACTTACTGCCAGTTGTTTGTGGTGAATTCAGTAGACTGGTAAATGTAAGTCTCCAACCAAATAAGCAATGTGGAACTTAGCAGCTCAACCAATTCAACACCCTTACATCATGAGTAATATAAATAGATGGACACTCAAATCACATTCACCGATTTTCTGCACATTCCCAGAATCTTGTATGCTGTGCAAAATTATGAGTAACATAAGCAAGTTTTAAGTCTGAAACAAAAGAAAATGAATAAGTTGACTTATTTTATGTTGTCTCATGTGACATATCTGGAGTGTGATCAAGGAGCTATTGAATAGGTTGACATGTACTCTCACTCCGAATTGTCTAGTAACTTTTGAATTCACAAAACTTGTAAATTCAATTCCATTTTATGAGATATAGTTTGCTGTTAAGAGTCAATGTACTAATTTTGAGTTGAGAAAAAAAAAATGATTCACTTTAGCTCCCCC
>ML382931.1:11635-89032 GCA_005239525.1 Nicotiana knightiana | reverse complement strand
CCCCCCCCCCCCAGGTCACCCTCTCATGTGCCTTCTTGATAGTGTACACACGAATTGAGGAAAGTTGATCAGTGGTTTGGTACTGTTATAGAAATTCTGAGGAAAATCTGGCCAGCGTTTGATTTGGTTGTTGAATTTCATCTTTACTTGCAACTTCCTTTATTGTTATCTGCTTTAATTGCATATCTTCTTTATATGCTGGATTTTGACTGAGCAGAGTATGCTAAGTAATTGTGTGCACAAAGGTGATTTTTTCAAAGATTCATGACTTGATCATAGTATTGTTTTGTACTTGTTGCTTTTAAATACTGTACAGGTGATTAGCGAGTATCATTTATAATTCTTGCTTCTATTACCTCCTCGTGGTTAGTTATGATACTTGCTGAATACATGATGTCAGTTGTACTCATACTACACTATGCACTTGATTGTGAAGATCCAAGTGTCGGACTCAGTCATTAGTAGCTGAGTTGGTCACCTAAAGGTAGAGTTGCATCTCGACCACAGTCTTGGTATCTCTTCCCATTTTATATTGTTGTCTTTATTTCAGACAATATTTGTTGTTTAAATTATTAGAGTTGTATTTTCATTTTACAGCTCATGACTCTGTATTTATTGATTCTGGGGCATTTATCACGTATTGGCGGGATTATGTTATATTTGAAGGCTTTAGCAAATGAAAGAGCGTTTTGATTAAAAAAAAAATTGAACACTAAAGATTAATAATATTATCTAAGTATTAGCTGGAGAAAATATTATAAAGTTAAAAATTAACATAGTTACAAGAAGAATGAGAAGTCATACATCTTTTGATTAAAAAAAAATTAATTATCGACACCAGAAAATAATTTTCTCACAAAGAAATATTTTTCAAAAAAATAACTCCTTTATTTCAAACACACTAGTTCGATTAAGTCACAAACTCAGAAGAGTAATAATTGAACCTTATCCGGAGTCAAACTTAAGTAAGTTAGTAGTATTTAATAGGCCAAATTACTTATTAAGTCAGATTTAAGAGAACGGTATTAGTTAAATGAGGTGTTTTTAAGGTTGAATTGATTACTGAAATATCGACTTCGAATGGTACTTGGAAGTGATGGGAGTAAGTCTATAAATTCAGACGTAGAGTACAAATTATATAGAAGATTAATTAAATTTTTTAAATATTAGATTTTAAGTATAGTATGTTCAGTGATAAGAATATTAAAAATAAATCTCATCAAATTTGAATTTTGAATTCAATTTTGCTTTATTGTCATATAAAAAGTTAATGTGCATTTTGGTAATGAGGCCTATCAAGTGCCAAACGGAGGGAGTACTATATTCAAGTAAAAATTGCGTGTGATAGCTATTTTTTAAAGCGGTATTGTCACTAATCTATTAAAATTAATATGAAAAGATGGCGTTATCTTTTCTTCTATCTCTTTTCTTTCCCAAACCCTCTATCAAATTTCCAAAACCCTTTCTCCCAATCAAAATTTCCCAAACTCCTCTCGTTACTTCTTTTCCTCACGCAGTAGGTTTTTCCCCAACTTATTTGAAAATATTAAAGTTAGACCTTAATTCCTAATTAGAGGTGCATAATTTCAAAAATTAAGGACATTTGATTCTGAAGTTAGAGTTGGAAGTTTAAAATTAAGGGCAAGTAGTCCTTAACTTAGAGTTACAAGCACAAAAATTAAGGACATGTAGTCCTGAACTAGAGTTCTAAGTTCAAAAAATAAGAACTTGTAGTCCTTAACTTAGACTTACAAGCTCATAAATTAAGGACAGCTAGTCCTGAACTTACAATAACAAGCTCATAAGTTAAGGACACTTGGTCCTGAACTTAGAGTTGGAAGTTCAAAAATTAAGGACACTTGGTCCTTAATAGAGCAAAGTTTGAGCGAAGTTCTCTACAATCCGCGTAGGTTTCAGCGAATTATAGCAGAAGGATATTTTCATTCAGGCAGATAAATTTTTTTTAAAATAATGACAGGTAAAAATTTATTAAAATAATGACTAAAGACTAAATACATTTTAAACAATAGCTTAAAAATAAATACATATCTTATTACTGGCTAACTGTGCACTTCCCCTGTATTCAATGAATACGAAGGAAGCGGCTTTTAACTAGGACAAGAATCTCTAGGATGTACTTTGTTGTTTTAGCTAGTACTAGTACTGGTACTAGTAAGAAAGAACAAAGAAACTAGAAATTAGCAATAAAGGATTCCTCTTCCATTGACATATTGACAAGAAAATAATACTATCCCTTATCCTTAGAGGCGGATCCAGGATTCGAGCATGACGGGTACACTATTGTATATGCGAATCACCAGCGATAAAATTCGGCGTGCAAATCTTTGAAAATTAATGATTATGATGACTTATCATCCAAGTATTAACAAAAAGAAGTTCTAAAGAAAAAGAAAGCACTAAACGGGGAGAGAGAGGCGGTTTTTTCGCAAAAGGGCGTCAAACTTAAAATTATCGAAGACTTACTAAAGAAATTAAGATTAAGAGTATGTTAATACTGAAAAAATTGAAGAAGAGTCTCAAACTCTTAGTTTCCATTGTCAATTCAGAGTGATTGTTAAAGAAAATTGTGGCAGAAGATTTGTATTTTTCTATTTGTGGAACGATAAGTTGCAATTTGAGGCTTTCAATTCTAAGGAAGGAATTTGCAAAAAAGAATAAAATTAATTAAGTTGACTATTTTGTATAATACTAAATTATAATTGAATTTTAAAAAAAGAAGAAGATAAAAGTAAAAAATAAAGTAATTTGCTAAAAATTACATTGTATTCAAAGAACTAAAATAAAAAAGAGGAAAAAAGACTGAGGAAAGCTTCGGGTGGTTTCGAACTCGTGTTACCACAGCATATGAGAGAATTAAGTGCCCAAAGATCCCACTTCTTCCATCCGTCACTTTGTCTTTGGGGGCACCATTAAAATATTTAAGGGATCCCGTATATAAGTACATATATATAAAATATGTATATATAAAAATTTTGCCGAGGCTAACGGGTCACGTGACCCCACAACCACCAATGTCGGTGTCACGACCCATTTCCGGATTCGTGATGGCGCCTGTCGTGGAACCAGGCAAGCCACCCATTTTATCTAACTAAATACAAATTTCCATAAAATGCCCCTTTTTTAACAAATTCTGAAATCAATAATAAGCTAATAAATCTAGTATTTTGGGAAAAACAGTTTATAAAACTCAAAAGACCAAATCCTACAAATCTTGGATCCAGTGTCACACAGTCATGAGCTGCTAATACTAAATAAAATCAAAAGGAATGACTAACATAGTCTGAAAATAAATACGACAGGTAGAAAGGAGAGAGAAGACGAGATCACAGTCGCCAGCTGCTACCTCGTCAACTCTGATGAAACTGATGCGCTCCCTGGCCCGAGTTGAACTCCTCTGTACCTGGATCTGCACACAAGGTACAGGAGTAACGTGAGTACACCAACTCAGTAGTAACGAAACCAAACTACGGGCTGAGAGGTAGTGACAGACTAAACCTCCGACAATTCAAATGAAAGTATATAAATTGACATGACAGTAATATATCAGGTAATAAATACGATGTATCAAGATATGTTTGTAACCCTGCATACTAGCATGAATGCATATGGAATCATGAATGATGTGTACTCATTAATCGAGCTCTCATAAGGTGGTCCACTCAGTACTAGAATACGGCCTTTAGGCCTAGGGAAGTCCATCCCGGATATTACATAAACACAAGTGACACAGTCACAAGTACTGAGGAAAAAGGTTGATCTAGCCCCCACGGAGAAATTCATCTCCGGAAAATAATAACCACGGAGAAATCAATCTCCGGAACATAACAACCACGGAGAAATCCATATCCGGAATATCTGTGCGCTCACTGGGGGTGTATAGACTTCGGAGGGGCTCTTTCCAGCCTAAGCGCTATATCAAGCCAATGAAGGCATTATTTCAGGATCGCTGCGGTGTGCAGTCCGACCTCATAATTGTCTCAAACCAGGCTTTAAGCCTCACTCAGTCAGTACCTTCCAGTCTCACTTAGAATGCTCTAACATATGCAATGCAACCCAAACCAATGATAATATAAATACGAGCAACTTACGAGACTAAGGCATGAAACATATACTATAACAGGACTGAGTACATGAAAGCAATAATCACAGATAGAGACAGCAATAAACGACAATTCCGGTCTAAACACATCGGCGTGAAGCCTTAACATTTATACTTAGCATGTGTTCTATTTCGTTCAAAGTAATTACTATCTTCAGTGAATAATATCAATCTGGGATAACCAGTAGACAGTGCCATGGGATAAGACATGCTACAAATATTCAGTAAACGCCCGTATGCTCGTCACTTGGTAAGTGCATCACCTTAATTAACAACAAATATCAAATAGTTTGGTGTTTCGAACCCTCAGTTCCAAGTTTGGAAGCGTTACTTACCTCAAAATCGGCTAATACACTACTCCGCAGTGCCCTTGCCTCTAAATTCGGCCTCCGAGTGCTCCAAATCTACCAAGTTCAGATTTTTATCATCAATTTATGCTTAAGGAACAATTACCAATTGAAAATATCAAAATTCACCCAAAATCCGAAACCTGTCAAAACCCGACTCCTGGGCCCACGTCCCGAAATCCAGAATCTTTTATACCAAACTGTTCTTCATCCTCTCACGAGTCCGTACATATAAAGAACACTAAATTCGGAATCCCAATGACCCCTCAAATCACCATTTTAAATATTCTAACTCCCAAGCCTAATCACCCAAATTTACACTGACTTTTCCCTAATTTCCACCATAATTCCGACCTTTAATCACATGAAAACGAGTTTAGAGTCCAAAGATCTTACCTTGGTGAAGAACTCTCGAATTCCCTCTCAAAACCCTTCAAAAACTTCAAACCCAGATGAAATATTGAGAAAGATGGCTAAAATTCACGAAGGCTGGTTTTTATACCTTCTGTCCAGTGATTCTCGCACCTGCGATCACTTACTCGCTCATGCGGCTTCGCATGTGCGATGCCTTTTCCGCACCTGGGATCTCCCCTGGGATCTCACAATTTCCGCACCTGCGATACACATTCCGCGCCTGCGACCTCACCTTCCGCTCCTGCGTGATCGCACATGCGGCTCCCCTTTCGCAGGTGCGAAAACACCAGCAACCAGCACAACAGATTTTCCAAAAATTCACTCCAACTTCCCCTCAACCATCCGAATCAATACCGAGCCCCTCGGGTCCCTAACCAAACATACCAACATATACCATAACATCATTCAAACTTAGTCGAGCCTTCGGAACACCAAAAACAACACGAAAACACCAAATTTACATCAAATTCAAGCCTAAGAACTTTGAAACTTCTAAAATTCGCCAACTATGCTGAAACCAACCAGAACACCTCCGATTTACCTGAAATTTTGTAGACATATCCAAAATGACATTACGAACCTGTTCCAACTTCCGGAATTCCATGACCTCGATTGCCTATTTTCCATTGCCGACCGAAAATCGCCAAAAACTAACTTTCGTCAATTCAATCCTAATTCTACACTGGACGTCACAAAAATATTTCGAACACACTCCTAAGTCCCAAATAACCTAACGAAGCTATCCGAGCCATAAAATCCGCATTCCGAGGTCATTTACCAATAAGTCAACTCTTAGTTGACTTTTCCCTTATAAGGGTATCTTTTAAAGACTAAGTTACTGAATTCTCATTTAACCATTCCGATTTCAAGCCTATCGACTCTAACACCTCAATAATAGAATAACCAATATACAACAAGTCAATAAAAGTAATTTAAATGCAGGTTTTTACGTAACGACAGGCCGGGTCGTTACATTGTCCCCCTCTTAAACAAACGTTCATCCTCGAACGGGTCTAGAAACATACCTGGAGTCTCAAACAAGTGAGGATATTTGTTCTGCATCTCCCGCTCGGTATCCCAAGTAACCTCCTCCACTGGCTGACCTCTCCAATGGACCTTTACTGAAGCTATCTCCTTTGACCTCAACTTTCTGACCTCGCGAGCCAAAATAGCCACTGGCTCTACCTCATAAGACATATCATCCTCAAGCTGAACTGTGCTGAAGTATAACACATGAGACGGGTCGCCAACATATTTTCTGAGCATCGACACATGGAATACTGGATGAACACTCGACAGACCGGGTGGCAAGGCAAGCCTATAAGCCACTTCTCCAACCTTCTGAAGCACCTCGAAGGGACCAATAAACCGAGGACTTGACTTTCCTCTCTTCCCGAACCTCATAACACCATTCATGGGTGATATCTTCAGCAGTACCTTATCCCCTTCCATAAAGGACACATCCCGAACCTTCCGGTCAGCATAACTCTTCTGTCTAGACTGCGCCATGCGAAGTCGCTCCTGAATCAACTTCACCTTCTCCAACGCATCCTGAACCAAATGTATGCCCAATAACTTAGCCTCCCTAGGCTCGAACCAACCAACCGGCGATCTACACCTCCTACCATATAAAGCCTCATACGGGGCCATCTGAATACTGGACTGGTAGCTGTTATTATACGCAAACTCCGCTAGTGGCAGGAAATGATCCCATGAACCACCAAAATTAATCACACAAGCCCGTAACATGTCCTCCAGAATCTAAATAGTCCTTTCCGGCTGCCCGTCGGTCTGAGGATGAAATACAGTGCTCAATTCCACCTCAGTACCCATACCTCTCTGTACGGCCCTCCAAAATTGAGATGTGAACTGAGTACCCCTGTCAGAAATAATAGAAACCGGAACTCCATGCAATCGGACAGTCTCCTTAATGTAAATACCAGCCAACCGCTCTGAATTATAAGAAGTGCTGACAGGAATGAAGTGCGTGGACTTGGTCAATCTATCCACAATGACCCAAATAGCATCAAAACGCTTTGAAGTTCGTGGAAGCCCAACTACAAAGTCCATGGTGATCCGCTCCCACTTCCACTCTGGAATATCTAATCTCTGAAGTAATCCACCTGGTCTCTGGTGCTCATACTTGACCTGCTGGCAGTTGAGACACCGTGCTACATACTCAACAATATCTCTCTTCATCCGCATCCACCAATACTGCTGCCTCAGATCCTGGTACATCTTCGCGGCACCCGGATGAATAGAATACCGCGAACTGTGAGCCTCTGCTAATATTAACTCTCGAATACCATCCACATTGGGCACGCAAAGACGGCCCTGCATCCTCATAACCCCGTCATCATCGATAGTCACATCCCGGGAATCACCCCGACGAACTCTATCCTGAAGAACTAACAAGTGACGGTCATAATACTGTCGCACCTTAATCTGATCAATTAAATAAGACCGGGAAGCCATGATAGCTACCACTCGCGGATGGTCTAACAAATCCAATCTCACCAACTGATCCGCTAAATCCTGAACATCAAGTGCTAACGGTCGCTCTGCTACTGAAAGGTAAGCTAGGCTCCCCAAACTCTCGGCCCTGCGACTCAAGGCATCGGCCACTACATTGGCCTTTCCCGGGTGATACAGAATAGTTAAGTCATAGTCCTTAAGAAGCTCTAACCATCTCCTCTGGCGTAAATTCAAGTTCTTCTGCCTTAGAAGATACTGCAAGCTACGATGATTAGTGAAGATCTCACACTGTACCCCATACAAGTAATGCCGCCAAATATTTAAGGCATGAACAATGGCAGCTAACTCAAGATCTTACACTGGATAATTCTTCTCGTGTAANGGACGCGTAGGCAATCACCTTACCGTCCTGCATCAAAACCTCTCCCAATACAACTCTAGAAGCATCACAATAGACTATGTAAGAACCCGAACATGTAGGCAATACCAATACTGGAGTTGTAGTCAATGCTGACTTGAGCTTCTGAAAGCTCTCCTCGCACTCATCGGACCATCTGAATGGAGCACCCTTCTGGGTCAATCTGGTCAAAGGTGAAGCAATAGAAGAAAATCCCTCCATAAAGCGACGGTAATAACCCGCCAAACCCAAGAAACTCCTAATCTCCGTAGCTGAGGACGGTCTGGGACAACTCTGCACCGCCTCTATCTTCTTCGGGTCTACCTGAATACCCTCACTAGACACTATGTGACCCAAGAAAGCTACTGAACCAAGCCAAAACTCACATTTAGAGAACTTTGCATAAAGCTTCTCCTCCCTCAACCTCTACAACACGACCTTCAAATGCTGAGCGTGCTCCTCCTAGCTACGAGAGTACACCAGGATATCATCAATGAACACAATAACGAATGAATCAAGGTAAGGCTAAACACGTTGTTCATCAAATGCATGAACGCGGCTGGGGCATTGGTCAGCCCAAAAGACATAACCAGAAAATTATAGTGGCCATATCTGGTCCTAAAAGCGGTCTTTGGAATATCAGAATCCCGAATCTTCAGCTGATGGTACCCAAACCTCAAGTCGATCTTGGAGAACACTCTAGCTCCCTGAAGCTGATCGAACAAGTCATCAATACGGGGCAAAGGATACCGGTTTTTCAACGTAACCTTGTTCAACTGCCTATAGTCAATGCACATACGCATGGATCCATCCTTCTTCTTTACGAACAACATCGGTGCACCCCAAGGCGACACACTAGGCCGAATAAACCCCTTATCTAGGAGTTCCTGAAGTTGTTCCTTCAATTCCTTCAACTCTGCTGGGGCCATGCGGTAAGGAGGAATAGAGATAGGCTGGGTCTCAGGCAATAAGTCGATACCAAAATCAATGTCCATGTCAGGTGGCATGCCTGGCAGTTCTGTTGGGAAAACGTCCGGGAACTCACAGACCACGGGAACATAATCAATGGAAGGAGTCTCACTACTAACATCCCTCACAAAGTCCAGATAAGACATACACCCCTTCCCAATCATACGATGAGCCTTCAAAAAAGAAATTACCCGGCTAGGCACGTACTCCACCGAACCTCTCGACTCAATCCTTGTCAATCCAGGCATCGCTAAGGTCACGGTCTTGGCGTGACATTCGAGAACCACATGGTATGGAGATAGCCAATCCATGCCTAAAAGAACATCGAAGTCAACCATGCTAAGTAATAATAGATCTGCCCGAGTCTCCCGACCCCCAATAGATATAATACAAGACCGATACACCCGGTCTACCACAACAGTATCCCCCACCGGAGTCGACACATGAACAACTGAAAACAAGGACTCACGGGGTGTATCCAAGAAATGTGCAAAGTATGAAGAAACATATGAATATGTAGAACCAGGATCAAATAATACTACAACATCCCGGTGACAGACTGAGATAATACATGTAATCACTGCATCTGAAGCCATGGCATCTGGTCTACCCGGAAGTGCGTAGAAACAGGCCTGCCCTCCACCTGACTGACCTCCCCATCTGGGCGGCCTCTGCCTGACTGACCTCCACCCCTGGCTGCTTGAGCGGGAGGTGTAGTAACTGGTGTTGAAGCTGGAGGCTGGTTCCTGTGCTGAAATGAACTACCAGTAAGGCGGGGACAATACCTCTTGATGTGACCCGGATCCCCACACTCGAAACAACCTCTCCTAACAATTGGCGATGGGGACTGAAGGGAACCCCTGGGACCTGGGTAGCTGCTATAAGAACCATGTGCTGAGGAACCCTAAACTGATGGTGGCCGAGGTGAGATCTGGGCTGGAAGTGCACTGAATGAAGAACGGTCCGGATGAGAGCTACGGGGACCGTGTCCTGATGAAGAACCACTGTAAGCTGGACGGGCTAGCGGAGGAGGCCTGAATGGTCTGCCTCTGCTGTGCCAGGACTGACCACCCGAGTGATCACCACTATAATTACCAGAACCTCGAGGCCTCTTGGCCTCCCTCTCAACACGCTCTTGGCGGCGCACGGACTCAATCTCCCTGGCTACGTCAACTACCTCCTCAAAAGAAGAATCGGATACCCTCTCCCTGGTCAGAAAAACCTGTAGCTAATAAGAAAGACCATCAACAAATCTCTGAATCCTCTCCCTATCTGTGGGAACTAGCCAGATGGAATGACGGGCTAACTCAGAGAACCTCATCTGCTCGAACTCTCTGTGTAGCTCCTCTCTACGAGACTGAGGTATATACTTCTCCAGAAAGAGAATGGAGAACTGGTGCCATGTAAGGGGCGCTGGATCAGCGGGTCTGCGCCTCTCATAGGCCTCCCACCAAGCAAGTGCAGCTCCTGAAAATTGGAATATAGTGAATGGAACCCCGCTGGCCTCTAATATCCCTGTAGTACGAAGTATCCTATGACACTTGTCCAAGAAGGCCTGGGCATCCTCGCCCTCTGTACCCCTAAAAGTCGGAGGCTGGAGTCTGCTGAACCTCTCCAACCTACGCTGCTCAACGTCAGCTAAGGCTGGGACCACATAATCCTGTGCCGGAGCAATCTACTGCACTGAGGCTGCCCCAGGTGTCTGAAGTCCCTGGGTGACCTGCTCAGGTGTCCGAGCAGCTGGAGTCTGGATGCCTCCCCCAGCCTGAGAAGTAGTAGCAGTAGTGGACATGGCGACGACTTGTGCCAAGCTGGTGCACACTGTCAGAATCTGGGCTAGGGTCTCCTGAAGACCCAGAATCACAATGGGCATTGCTGGTGCCTGAGTCTGCCCCGCTGGAATCTCAGCTGCGGGGACCTGCTCCTGAGTAACGAGAGGGTCCACAGGTGCTGCCCCGGTTGCTGTGCGGGATGCACCCCTCCCTCTGCCACGGCCGCGACCATGGCCTCGACATCGGGCTGGTCCTGCTGGGATCTGGTCACCACTATCTTTAGCACGAGTGCTCACCATCTGTGAGAGAATGAAAACAACAGAAGTTTAGTTTAGGAGTTCAACAGGGTCGCGCGATAGAATTCAGAGAATGTGAGATTTTCCTAAAGGTTATGCAGCCTCTCGAAGATAAGTACAGACGTCTCTGTACCGATCCACAAGACTCTACTAAACCTGCTCATGACTAGTGAGACCTATTTAACCTAGCGCTCTGATACCAACTTGTCACGACCCATTTTCGGAGTCGTGATGGCGCATGTCGTGGAACCAGGCAAGCCCCCCATTTTATCTAACTAAATACAAATTTCCATAAAATGGCCCTTTTTAACAAATTCTGAAATCAATAATAAACTAATAAATCCAATATTTTGGGAAAAACAGTTTATAAAACTCAAAAAACCAAATCCTACAAATCTCGGATCCAGTGTCACACAGTCATGAGCTGCTAATACTAAATAAAAACAAAAGGAATGACTAACATAGTCTGAAAATAAATACGATAGGTAGAAAAGAGAGAAAAGACGAGATCACGGTCGCTAGCTACTACCTCGTCAACTCTGATGAAACTGATGCGCTCCCTGGCCCGAGCTGAACTCCTCTGTACCTGGATCTGCATACAAGGTGCAGGGGTAACGTGAGTACACCAACTCAGTAGTAACAAAACCAAACTACGGGCTGAGAGGTAGTGACAGACTAAATCTCCGTCAATTCAAACGATAGTATATAAATTGGACATGACAATAAAATATCAGGTAATAAATACGATGTATCAAGATATGTCTATATCCCTGCATACTAGCATGAATATATATGGAATCATGAATGATGTGTACTCATTAATCGAGCTCTCATAAGGTGGTCCACTTAGTACTAGAATACGGCCTTCAGGCCCAGGGAAGTCCATCCCGGATATTACATAAACACAAGTGACACAGTCACTAAGTACTGAGGAAAAAGGCTGATCCAGCCCCCACGGAGAAATCCATCTCCGGAACATAACAATCACGGAGAAATCCATCTCCGGAATATCTGTGCGCTCACTGGAGGTGTATAGACTCCGAAGGGGCTCCTTCCAGCCCAAGCGCTATATCAAGCCAACGAAGGCATGATTTCAGGATCGCTGCGGTGTGCAGTCCGACCTCATAACTGTCTCAAACCAGGCTCTAAGCCTCACTCAGTCAGTACCTTCCAGTATCACTTAGAATGCTCTAACATATGCAATGCAGCCCAAACCAATGATAATATAAATACTAGCAACTTACGAGACTGAGGCATGAAACATATACTATAACAGGACTGAGTACACGAAAGCAATAATCACAGATAGAGACAGCAATAACCGACCATTCCGGTCTAAACACATCGGCGTGAAGCCTTAACATTTATACTTAGCATGTGTTCTATTTCGTTCAAAGTAATTACTATCTTCAGTGAACAATATCAATCTGGGATAACCAGTAGACAGTGCCATGGGATAAGCCAGGCTACAAATATTCAGTAAACGCCCACATGCCCGTCACTTGGCAAGTGCGTCACCTTAATTACCAGCAAATATCAAATAGTTTGGGGTTTCGAAACCTCAGTTCCAAGTTTGGAAGCGTTACTTACCTCAAAACCGGCCAATACACTACTCCGCCATGCCCTTGCCTCTAAATTCGGCCTCCGAGTGCTCCAAATCTACCAAGTTCAGATTTTTATCATCAATATATGCTTAAGGAACAATTACCAATTGAAAATATCAAAATTCACCCAAAAATCCGAAACCTGTCAAAACCCGACCCCCAGGCCCATGTCCCGAAATCCAGAAACTTTTATACCAAACTGTTCTTCGTCCTCTCACGAGTCCGTACATATAAGGAATACTAAATTCGGAGTCCAAATGACCCCTCAAATCACCATTGTAAATATTCTAACTCTCAAGCCCTAATCACCCAAATTTACACTGACTTTTCCCTAATTTCCACCATAATTCCGACCTTTAATCACATGAAAACGAGTTTAGAGTCCAAAGATCTTACCTTGGTGAAGAACTCTCGAATTCCCTCTTCAAAACCCTTCAAAAACTTCAAACCCGGATGAAATATTGAGAAAGATGGCTAAAATTCGCGAAGGCTAGTTTTTATACCTTCTGTCCAGTGATTCTCGCACCTGCGATCACTTACTCGCTCCTACGGCTTCGCAGGTGCGATGCCTTTTCCGCACCTGCGATCTCCACTGGGATATCACAATTTCCGCACCTGCGATACACATTCCGCGCCTGCGACCTCACCTTCCGCTCCTGCGTGATCACACCTGCGACTCCCCTTTCGCAGGTACGAAAACACTAGCAACCAGCATAACAGATTTTCCAAAAATTCACTCCAACTTCCCGTCAACCATCCGAATCAATCCCGAGCCTCTCGGGGCCCCAACCAAACATACCAACATATCCCATAACATCATTCAAACTTAGTCAAGCCTTCGGAACACCAAAAACAACACGAAAACACCAAATTTACATCAAATTCAAGCCTAAGAACTTTGAAACTTCTAAAATTCACCAACTACGTCGAAACCAGCCAGAACACCTTCGATTTACTTGAAATTTTGCAGACATATCCAAAATGACATTACGAACCTGTTCCAACTTATGGAATTCCATTCCGACCTCGATAGCCTATTTTTCACTGCCGACCGAAAATCGCCAAAAACTAACTTTCGCCAATTCAAGCCTAATTCTACACCGGACGTCACAAAAATATTTCGAACACACTCTTAAGTCCCAAATCACCTAACGAAGCTATCCGAGCAATAAAATCCGCATTCCGAGGTCGTTTACCAATAAGTCAACTCTCAGTTGACTTTTCTCTTTATAAGACTATCTTTTAAAGACTAAGTTACTGAATTCTCATTTAACCATTCTGATTTCAAGCCTATCGACTCTAACACCACAATAATAGAATAACCAATCTATAACAAGTCAATAAAAGTAATTTAAATGCAAGTTTTTACGTAACGACATGCCGGGTCGTTACAGTAGGTCCGCCCCTGCTTACACTTACGGTTAAATACCTCTTGTTTGTTGCTTCATGTCTCTCAATTACAATATATTGAAAAAACCCCATCTTCTTTTTATCAAAATACTCAAGTTTACTATATGTAAAGATTATAAACTCATGTTAATCCTCTCATAAAGAGCCTTATCTAATTCTTAATCCGTGGGATAGTCGATTAGTATAGCATATATATATATGCACTAGCTAGTTGTTTTTCTCTTCTTTAGTTAGACGCAAGCTTGTACTAATTACTTTTTGGCATCTAATTATCATTCTAATTCGCGAGGTATTTCAAGAATTAGTTTTCATGTATGAATATTAATTAAACCAGGTAACTATTATGATTAATGAATCACTTTATTAGCTTACTAGTAACTTTTAAAATCCCCCTCTTTTATATCGTCTTCTTTTTCCCTTCCTGTTTCTAGTAAATGAAATCGTCCAACGTACTTGTTGAAATTGAGAATTGGAAAAATAAAAGTGAATAAATGAATAAATTATTATAACGACAAGCGACGTCATTTTATTTATTTATTTATATTCAATATTTTCATTTTTCTTATTATTTATATATCGTTTAATCTATTACTTGGAATTCTTTTATTTTTTAAGATTTTTCTTTTTAAATTAGTTATTAAAATTTTAGTTATTAATCAAAATCTAATTATATTTTTTATATTTTTCATGAAATGTATTTTTTATTTCTTCTTTCATTCCTTGGCTATTGTAATTGTATTATCCATTTAAAATTTTTAAATAAGAATGTGTTTGTTCTTATAATCCATTAGGATTATTATTAGCTAAGTAATGGAATATAATTCTTATGTTTTTATTAGGAAAACAAATTAAAAGGTCGCTCATAGACTGAATTTTTTCTAATAAGAATTATCCTAAACAAAACTAAATATAACCATTTAATTTATGAAAATCCATTTAATTAATTTTTCTATACTAAATTTTCATAAACTAAAATGTATTAAAACCATTTAGTTTATGAACAATCATTTAATTAATTGTGCTGATAAGAATATGAAAATCATAATCCATTACTTAGATAATAATAATTCTTCGACTATAATTTTAAAGATTAAATAGTTATAATAATTTATATTTAATAATAAAAAAATTATAAGATTTATAATTAGAATTTCGATTAATAAAATTCATATAATGTAAATATAACTAAAATTTTAATAACTAAATTTAAAAAGAAAGATATCAAAAAATAAAAAAATTCAAGCAATAGATTAAACTATATATATTATTCTCTTATGAAAATTTTAATTGTAAAATAAAACTCATAATTCTAATTTGAAAATAAAAAGAGAAAAAAATAGTTTTGTTTTACGTATAATACAAAATAACAACTATTAAAAATATCGGTAGATTTTTTAACGAAATAATAAAAAGCTTCTCTTTTTTTTTTACTTTAAATGAATTAAAAAAACCATAATTTTCTAATAAATATTAAATTGTTTTAATTAAATTGAAAAGTAATTATAAATATTAAAATATTTATACCTAAATACTTAAACCAAATAATGAAAGAAATAAAAAATAAAAACCTCAAGGCCAAAACTAACTTCATATAACCATTGTACCACCCAGCACTCTATTCCTCGGTTGGTATATTAAATTCTATTTATCTTCTTTTTTTGCGTCATGTCATGTGAATTCAAATATAGCGTCTTTTTAAAGGGCGCTTACCTTAACGGGCAAACGACCATTAAGGTAAAGCGTCCTTTAAAAGACGTTATATATAGAAAGGTCACTATATTCTTTTTCCATACTTTGAATCCAAAAGAATCACATTTTAATTTCGAACTCAGTAAAAATGAGCTTGGTGAGTGCTCTCTTTTACATCTTCTTCTTTTTCCCTTCCCTTTTCTAGTAAATGAAATGGTCCAATGTACTCGTTGAAACTGAGATTAGGAAAAACACCGATTCACAAGTACACGTGTCAATGAAAAGCACCCAACTCACCTTTAAGATTGTGGTGAAATAGATTAGAGAATATTTAAAAAAGTGAATAAATGAATAAATTACTATAACGACAGTCAATATTTTTTTTTTTTTTATATTTAATATTTTTCATTTTTCTTATTATCAATAACGAAAATTTTTGCCGAATCAATGTCACACAACACTATTTAAGATAAGGTGCCTATCCCTGAATGAAAGTCGTTCACTTTTAATTAGATGTTTGGGATAAGAACAATTAATTTCCTCTTTAATCGGACCTAATACTAATACTGAACACGCAAGGACCGCCTTAAAAAAATGTGCTTGCCTATCCAACTTAATGGCTGCCACATAAAGGAATCTCAGCATTTTGAAAAATAATAATAATAGGAGCAGTAGCGGAGTCAGAATTTTCATAAAGGAGAATCGAAATAGAAAAAGACAAACTCATCGAGAAGTCAAGGGGTGTCATTATATAATATATATATATTTTTTTTTAAAAAATTACCGAGCTAAACAGTATAATTTTCCGACGAAGGGGCGTGGTTCCGCCACTGAATAGGAGGTTACCTTACTTCAAAGCAATGTCATTCTTTAAAAATCTATTTACTAGTTTTAGGTCAAATACCTTGCGTCATTGTCGAAATTTATTAACTTAATTTGCATGGCTCTCTTGGCAATAATTTTTCAATTCTGTTAATCATTCGAAGAGTTATTTTATCTTGATATCACAAATATAACCTTTTTTTTTTTTTTGACGAATTATTTCTATTTTAGTTCCTTCAATTTCCAAAAACAAAATTTCAAAATTGATGCAAAGAAGATATTATTATCAAATGAAATCTATATAAAATTAACTTTTAATCACTCTCTTGACTGCACTAAAATTTGCAGTTTCACATTTCTTAATTGAAAAGACTTAAATAGAATGAAAACCTTCCAAAAAGGGGAAAAAATGAAATTGACAAGTATATATAAGTTGCCAAATTTCTAATTTTATGATAACCAAGTTGTTCATTAGAAATAATTTCCTGTGGCCAAACTAATTGGTGATCATGGTTCAAATTCTAACCGAGATAGAATACGTTTGAATACATTTTTTAATCGTATTTAATTATTAGCAAATAGAATTACTTAGTATTTATGTTAATAATAAAATAAATAAATAGTAAAATAATCGAATATGCATTAGTCCTCACATAATTATTATAAAATTCAAATATCATATGATTGGCTAACTTTATTTGGCAGGATTATCAACGATGTAACCTCATTTCAAATTAGGTGAGGGATTAAAAAGTGGAAGGAAATAGGAAGAGGATTGTGACAAAAGTAGACAGTTGAGAATCTTGAATATGGCTACCACCTATATTTACCGACCTAAATATAGTCAAACCTTTGGTATAACAATCTCGTTTATTTTGATATTTTTTTATTATTATAATAAAATATTATTATAAAAGATATATATTATATACTAATATATAAAAATTGGTTTTTAAAAAAAATTTAATTTTTTATAGTGAATGACTATTACAAAAAAGGATAATTGATGATAGAATATTTTAATAAACAAAATAACAAATATTATCCCATCTTCTTCCTCTCCCCCCATGTCTGAACTATTTTAGTACTTCTCTGACTTGTGCAAGTAACTCTATTCCTTTTTTCTCTCTTCAGAAATCAACCCAAAAAAAGAAGCCAAAAATTCAGAAAAAAATCATGTCTTCACCAAGCAAACGGAGAGAAATGGACTTGATGAAGCTGTGAGCCGTCTAACTAATTCTTTATTTATTTTTATTTTTTTTGTCTAAATTAAGTTTATTAATTTTTGGTTATTATGTTTTATTTTTGGTTTCTTGAATTAGGATGATGAGTGATTACAAGGTGGAAATGATCAATGATAGCATGCAAGAATTTCATGTGCATTTCCATGGACCTGCTGAAAGTAAATATCCGTTCTTTTTAGCCTATATATTAAAAAGTTTAGCTCTTTGAGGTGTTTGCTAGAAAGGGTCTTTGTTATTTGTCTATTTGATTGGAATTTTTTATATTTCTTATGAGTTCTTGTTCTCATGTCCAAAGGTAGTTTCTTTTGGTGTCTATCTTGATTTTTTATTGAACTTTTTTAGACAAAGAAGTAGAAGTTAACTTGGGTGAAATTGAATAAGAAATATTTAGCATATTTAATGTGTATTTATGCTTTTTGGTTATGAATCTGCTTTAGTTTCTCTGTCAATCTGAAATTGTTTTTGAGTCCTTATGTTGAGTAGTTAAACTAGTTATGCATTATCTTTTTTCGAGTTTCTGCCGATTGGTAGTTCACTAATAAATCTTGAGGTTACAACTGCCTTTTAGTGGCATTTCAATTGGATGTAACTCCATGCTGCCGCTTACGTGCCAATCGTTGTTTCCCTGACTGCGAGCTTCAAATGAAAATAAAGCACAATAAAAGAAGAAAAAAAAGCCCAAAATTCAATATTCCCATTTTCTTCAGATTCTGTTTTTCTTGTTTGGACAATATTTGATTGAACTTGAGAAATGTGTATTTGAAGTTGAAGTTTAAGAAACTGTATTTGGAAGCTTATTCTGGTTTTTGCAGGTCCTTATCATGGTGGAGTTTGGAAAATGAAAGTTGAACTTCCAGATGCTTACCCTTATAAATCTCCATCAATTGGCTTTGTTAATAAAATCTATCATCCAAATGTTGATGAGATGTGAGTTTTAAAATGCTTGATTTCTGTAATTTTGTGTAGATAATTTCATCATTCTCGTTTTGTTTAAACAAAGTCTGAAATTTCCCGGATTATCATCTTTCAGGTCCGGCTCAGTTTGTTTAGATGTTATCAATCAGACTTGGAGTCCCATGTTTGGTAATAGGATTTAAGCATATGATTAGATTTTTGAAATTTATGCTTTGCCACCGATTTTGTCTTCAATAATTATATCTGGTTTTGAAACAAATCTCCGCAGATTTGACAAACGTGTTTGAAGTGTTTCTTCCACAACTTCTCTTGTATCCTAACCCGTCGGACCCATTGAATGGGGAAGCAGCTGCCTTGATGATGCGAGACCGAACTGCGTATGAACAAAGAGTTAAAGGTAAATTCAGTCATATCAGATATTTATATGTTACAAAAATCTGTAGCTGCTTCAAGTAGATGAAAAGAACGAACTTCAAGATTTCTTGAATCTTTTGGTACTTTGTATGCTCTGTGCATAACCCCACTTGTGGGATTTTACTGGATATGTTGTAGTTGTCGTTGTTGTTGTTGTATGCTCTGCGCATAATCTCTTTGTTAGGCATGTTGGAGTAGGCCAGACTCATAGAATTACAATCTAACAGTTCTGTTTTGGTTTCTAGGAAATTGGTTCTCGTTTGTTTGCTTAATATTTGCAGATATTAATATATGGTTAGCAGTCTATTCTTGGCAGTGTGCTCTAAGGTTAGCTTCGGTTGGACATTTCATGGTTAGACCATGTCCGTGTGAGCCTGTGACGTTTAATTAAACATATTGAAGTTACTGATTTTCAATTCCTTTTCATAGGCACATTTGAAATATTGGGAAATTAGGTTTTTGATACTATAAAAGTGATTGTGTTCAAATTGAGGTCTAGCTTAATTGTTTAAAACCAATTTAACACAAGATGCTGTATTAGAAAGGAAGTGAAGTGGTTGGAAAAAAAGAAGGAAGTGAAGTGCAAGCACCAAAATCCAAATGAGATACTTAGCCAAACAACTATGAAGCAGATAACATGTCGTCTAAACGATCAATTATTCTTCCTACTTGGAACTTGCGCCTAAAGCAAGGTTAAACTTCAATTGGGACACCGTTGTAGATCAGCCTTCACTTTTTCTCAGTCTTGTGCTTTGTATAATGTCTTGGTCTGTCTCAATGAAGATGTAAATTCGATCTACAAGTGCGGTTCAACCTGGTCAGGGGTCCTCATCCAGCGTCTGCCAGATTTACCGACGTATAATGTGGAAAATTTTCTAGTATACATCTACTTGAGAATGAAGAGAACTCATAGTTAACCTGTTTCTAGCGGTCCAAGTAGCTAGTGAAGTCTGACCAGCCCTAATCTACTTTGGGTTGCTGCTAATCTGGTGCCTATTGTGTATACAACTGGAGGCAGCTCAAAAACAAAAAGAACAGGGAAAAAAAAAAAGGGAACCTCCAGCTGCTGCCGGCTTAAGTCAGACCTGCCTTCACTTTCTTTCCGGAGAAAGGCAACATATAGGCAGAAGCTCACCCAACTGTGGCATCCTCTTTAATCATTAAACCTTCCAATGCTACCATTACCAGGGCCTAGTTTTTGGCTGAATACAATTAGTAAATTAGCTTTTTTACTTCATTTATATGGGACCGGCAAGTCAGAAACTTCAGCAGCAGCATCCACATACTCACCTAACAGAAAGCAACTTTTTTCTTGGGGAAATTTACCAATAGGAAGTAGAGATGAAATAATGTTAGTCAAAGGTGTTGCAGAGAAAAACATGTTGTGTTTAAATCTGCTATCCCAATTGTGTTCTCCTATGCCCTTCAAAATTGTTGCTCTGCACCTACCCTTCTTAGCCAGAACACACACTGGGAAGAGGTTAGCTGAAGAAACTCTCGGAGACGTGACAGAACTTTCTCCTCTTTTTTTCACCATGTTGTCCGAGCCAGCTTGTGCATTGGTATTTAAGGAGAAGGGTAGCGGGGGAAGCCAATTATGTACCGAGTTCCGAACTTTACACCAATTGGCCCTCAGGGATTTATCCGTTTTCAAAAAATAATAAATACATATATGCTAAGAATCTGCATCTCTCTTCCTTTCATCTCTATCAGGTGGGTATTTTGCTAAAAAATTTTGTAGGGGCAGAAATACCGTACGTTTGAAAAGTATAGATGAAAAAGGAGAGACTTTGATAGCATGCAGAACATAGTGTGCAACCACAAAATCCTTGATGCCAACGGGCACATTTCCCAACCAAAATCGATACATAATAATGGTGATTGGTGAACTTAATTAGTCTGATCTGGGAAGTTATTCAGGTAAGCTTCATTCCCCTTTGTGGTTTAGTTGGGATACTGAAGCACTTGATGCTTCTAGCGCTTTTGCCATATCCTTTATATTTTTGGTATCTTTGTAGTACATTATTCCATGTGTCAGGAAATCCAAGTTAGAAGCTATGTAGCTACTTCTAATAGAAATATAGAAAGCCATTCTTTCACACTTTTCTTTGCTTTCGGAAGTATAGGCCATGAGAATCAGAACTACTTTTAGCTAAGCACTTTTACCTTTTATTACTGAAGGTGGTAATCCTCTTTCCCGGGAAGTTAGCAATTCTGGATATGTAAATACATTTTACTACATAATCTATAACAGAATCTTTAAGATCAGTGTGATAGGGTTGCTGAGCATGTCCCAGGATTTAGTTAAACCCTTTCTGATTGATTGTATGAAAATTGACAGAGCAGAGTAGGTTCGAATTAGGCTGCGACTGTCTCCTGGTCATTTCCCCTTTCAGCGACTAGGCTACACAGATATTTGTTTCCTGCATTCTAAAATGGAATGGTAAAAAAATTATGAGGCCATCACATTCTCTAATGATGCATGAATTTGTAGATACTATCTTATGGATCTCTCCTCTTCCACCTACAAACTTGGTGATTAGGAGATTGATAACGTTCATCACTTTTTTGCATCGACTTTTAACTTCTACGTGCTGATGTTATATCAGGTTATCTAAAAGGTAATTACAGGTAATAAGTGGAATCTGTAACCTGAAAAATAAGGCAAGTAACCTTCTAATGGCACGTTATATTGCTCTAATAGTGTAAAAATTCCATTGCTCTGTTAGTATATATAACTTAAATCCTGTCGCATTTCCTCGAAAGTTCTGCGTATAAATTAGTACTAGTCTGACATATACATACTTCTTATCCAGAATATTGTCAAAAATATGCCAAACCAGAAGATGTTGGAGCTGCACCAGAGGAGAAGTCAAGTGATGAGGAGTTAAGTGAAGCTGAATATGACTCGGATGATGAGCAAATGGCAGGCCCTGTTGATCCATAATAATTCTTTCATTTCCATTACTATATATATATATGTAAATGATGTTATTTATCCTGTTTAAAATCAAGTTAAACTTCATAGTTAAAGACTATTCATTGTGAGGGGGGAATCCTATAACAAGTTCCCCTCTTCTGTAAATTTATCATCCATGTAAATAGTTTTTATGTTTAATTTCCTTAATGTTCTTCTCTGTATGCTCATTTAAAAGCACAGGCTATTGTGCTTATTTGGCATGATTGCCTTAGCCTTGATAATGTACACTTAAATATCTAAAACCAGTGGTCTTGGTCCTGTCTAGAAAAATATTTAAGTTATATATACGGACAGTGTAAAACTTTGTACATCATCAGTGCAGTTTAACAATGGGTAGCCTCGGTGCAAACGGTATGAGAGTTGCCGACTAGTGACCAGGAGGTCACCGGTTCAAGCCGTGGAAAAAAGCCTCTTAAATGTAGCCATGTCGTTTGGTACATCCCGCGCATATTGCACCAGGTTGTCTTTCTATCCATGTAGTTTTAGTATGTAATAGCAAGTTAGCTACAACATTTTTAACAGGATCACACCAATTAATGCTTGTGAAAAAAAATATACTGTTGCTGCACAGAACTCAAGTAAATAGGAGCAGTATTATGGCAGATTCTGATTCTCAATCAAGCAATCAAACCTGGAAAATGCCACTCTGAAGGCATTGATAAGAACAGTTATTAACCTCTGCCAATCTTCCAAATTATACAAGTGGAAATAAATCCAAATTGGTGTTTATAGAATACAAAACAGTGAGTCACACATCCAATAAATCACACTAAATGTAGCATTTTACCAAGTAACTGAAGTTAAGGAAAAGAAACATGTAGACAATGGCGGAGGTAGATTGTCGGGATCGGGTTCGGCTGAACCCATTAACTTTGATTCGAACCCTTTGGTTGTCTTACAAAATCCATTGAATATGTATAAATGATTACTTGAATATGTATAAATGATTAATTTAAAACTCAGTAACTTTTAACTATTAGAATCGCGAACGCATAAGCTTGAAATCCTGGCTCCGCATCCGCATGTAGACTTTCTGTTAAAACTGTGTCCAAGCTAAAGCATTAAGAAGATTTTTTTGATGATGAAATGAAAAAATAAAAAAATCCGACCTACCGGATTCGAACCAGTGACCTAAGGATTTCAGCAGTACCACTACAGTCCTCCGCTCTACCAACTGAGCTAAGGTCGGTCTTGTGGAAAACTCTAATCCCATAAATACATAATTGAATACTTTTAACAGCTACTTCATCATGTATTCTCAAATTGAAAAGAGAATGAGGGTAAAACCCAAGATGCTTTATATGTCCAATCCGACTATACTAAATCATTGCATTTCATACATTTTGGTGTACTAGAAATGATATTCATGCATTAAAATTTTTAAAAAGGATACATGAAAGAATCACTTATCCCACAAGAAAAAGTTGATTGATGAAATGCTGCATTTAGTTAAGTCTCTAAATATTCTTATCGAAAAGGGTTAGTGGTAGATGAATAAGATCTTTACGCCTTTAGTTAAAGGTTTTTGGTTGAATTTTGGAATGGAAAAAACAATTTCTAATAGGGAGCACTTCCTTCTTTAATGGGCCTTATGCGGCACGAATTTGAATCAGTCAGAAGTTGAAAACGGGTGTCAAATACCAGATGAAACAAAAAAAGATTCCTTGGAGTTGTCCCCCTACCCTCCCCTACGAATGTTTTGGTTTATAGGCCTGAGAGTTGGAGCTATCTTTTGACCCATTGTAGTAAATATATTACAGTCTGCTAATGAAACTTCANGGGGGGGGGGGTGAGACAGTCTACATTGATGCAAGCATTAGCGGCTGATTCCACAGCTCAAACCCGTGACCTATACGTACACATACTACCATGGCACAACACCATTATGAGCAAAAGCAAGATTCAGAAAAAATTGAATTTCCATTATCACTTTATGCAGAACATCATTTCAGTGAATGTTTCCAGGTAGTACATATATTATTGTAAACATTAATCAACTGGAACAGGCTGCATGTTCTCTGCCTCTTTCCTAAGCTCTTGATACAAGACAGATGACAAGTACCTCTCTCCAAAACTTGGATGTATTGTCTGAAATTCCAAACCAAGAAATTCAACATAAGAAAAAAGAGAACATTAAAGAGAGTATATATTAAAAAGCAGCTTATATAGTTCATACCACAATGAGTTTGCCTCTGTTTTCTGGTTTGTTGGCGAGTCTAAGCGCTGCTACTGTATTAGCTCCTGATGATATCCCGACCTATACGACAAGGGTTCATTTTCTATAACATAAAGCAATCATAACCGACTCGTACTAATCATACAACAACTATTACTACTATTATTACACCTCGATCCCCAAGTAAATTGGCGTTGGATATATGAATCGTCACTAACCATGTCCCTTTATATAAGCTCATCTAATACTATTCATATAATTCCATTTAATATGGACAAAAAGACATCAAAAATAAGAGAGTGATATAGCATAAACTAATTTACCATAAGCCCTTCCTTCAAAGCCAATTCCCTAGCCATATTTACTGCTTCTTCACTTGAAACCTGCAATACAACAAATATGGTCATGTACCAATTACCAAATGACTAGCTATTAGAGGCGGACCCAAGATTAAACTTGATTCGTTGCACTTCTAATTATGGGTTCAGAATTTAATATCTATTGATTTTTAACATATATATATATATCTATGTTCCGTGTCGTGTCGAAAGTATTGGATTCAGTTGAATCACTATCTATCTGGCCGTAGTTCCATTTAAACAAAACTCTGAATCACATACCATTAGAACTTCTTCCATTATATCCATGTCTAGGATATCAGGCTTGAATCCAACCCCATTACCAGTTATGTGATGAGGACCTGTATAAAAAAGATTTAGAAATCTTTGTAAAACAAATACCACAAGAAATGAAAATAAAAGATAAAAGAAAGTGTTTGTGATATGTTATTTGCAACAATCTTGTAGTTATATTCCCCTCTTGAGTATGCTGAATAGTAAATGATAGAAAGTTAAGTCAATTACCTGGTTTTCCACCATTCAATACATTGCTTTCTGTTGGCTCAATTCCATATATCTAGCAAGACAGCAGAATATATAAACATGATGTTACAGTACTGATTTAAGCTCATCGGAACAATCACAAATAAAAAGATGATATATATTTACCTTGACATTAGGATTTTTGGATTTCAAATACTGCCCAACACCAGAGACAGTTCCTCCACTTCCTATTCCCATGACAAAGATGTCTACATTACCCTGAGTATCTTCCCAAATTTCAGGGCCAGTTGTCTCAAAATGAACCTGTGTACAATGTCAATGTTCAAACAGCCTATATTAGTACAAACTTTAGAAATAAGATTTGATAAATTAGTTCCTAGAAAGAAATTTAAGAAATATTTCAAGTTAAGCCTCTGTTATACTTTGGAACTATTCACACCCTAGTCGTTAGCAAATTTTCACGTATTTGCCATCGATCCTACTCCAGCATGACCCTAACCGAAGTATAATGGACGGTAACATTAAACAATAGTCAAAGTAAGATGAGTAAATTTGAAGCTTTTCTCCAAAAGTATATTTTGACAGCGGAAACATTCAAGTTTCGTTAAGGTCACGAGCATATATGAGATGACTTGCTAACGGCAAGAGTATGAATGATCCCAAAATATAACAGCAGGTAAAAGTAAGATATTTCATATCGTAAAGGGGGAAATTTTGAACAGTTTCCTTTAATAGAAAATTTAGAAAGCGGATTTGAGAACAAGTAAGATGGAGAGGTACTTGGGTATTGGCAGGATTGGAGAATTGCTGAAGCATAAATGCATTAGGTGTAGAATCCAAAAGGTCATAAGCCTTCTTAACAGTTCCTCCCATTCCTTTAGTTGGATCAGTGATTACTAAATCAGCTCCAAATGCTCTCATGCAGACCCTCCTCTCCAAGCTCGTGTAGGAGGGCATCGTTAAAACCATTTTATAGCCTTTCATGGCCGCCATAAACGCCATACTTATTCCCATATTTCCGGATGTTGGCTCAATTAGTGTTGTCTGCATATTATACATAAAATAGATAAGAAGCAAAATCTATGCAAACAACAACATCAAGTTAAACTGAACGATTGACAAACTAATGTATATGCGGAAGTTCTTGTTTTCTACTATTTTCGGTCTATATTATCTGCCTTTTAAGATTTCTGTAGACATCCATTTATAAGTCTTATAACCTGTTTGGCCAAGCATCTCAAGAGGTCAAAAGTGGTTTTTTTCCTAACTGGAGGTGTTTGGCCAATTTTTTTTTGAGTAAAAAAAATGTTTTTGGGAAGAAGCAGAAGCAGAAAAAAGTATTTCTTCCCAAAAGCAGAAGCAGGAGCAGTTTTGACTTTTCTTCTTACCAAGAATACCCTTAACAAAATATAGTATATACCAAAATAACCGTTAAACATAATATTTAGGATATTAGTGTATGAATATTTCTTATTATTTTTAGGATAGTTTTCTAATATATAGTGAGTTTAGGGGTGAATATTTTTATATTTTGTTGATATTTAACTTATATTAAAAGAATTAAGTACTTTTAAATTTTATTTTCATATTTTACTTAAATAAAAAGAAAAGATCTAATTATTACATGTAGTAACAAATTTTTGAGATTATTTATTTACTTATAATATTAACTATTAAGTAAATCTATTCATGTCCTTATTCGTAATTTGATACTTCAAAGCACTTTCTGAAAAGATTGGCCAAATACAAATTATTGCTCAAAAATACTTTTCAGAGTGATTAGTCAAACACAAACCGCTTCTCTCCACTTTTGAAAAAAACACTTCTCAAAATAAGTTGATTTCTCTAGCTTGGTCAAACATGCTATTAATCAAAGAGTTTATCTAAAATACCGATCGTNGGAATAAATGGTTCTTGTTCAAATATTTTGGAACCAATTCGTTTGGAAAAACGACTAATATTTGAGACTAGAGAAGTACTTAACACTCTCTTTACTTTAGAAATTCCGAAAATATTTGATACATGCTACATTTACAATCTTTCAAATACTTAACTAAACTTTTCAAGATTTAAAATTTTGATGTGAGATTCCCTCTTAATCATTAATACAATATACAGGTCAAACTAACATCTTGAACTTCATGGGCAAAGATGAATTGAGAAGAAAAAAGGAAAAAAAAAGAAGAACCATATTTACTTACTTTCCCAGGTGTGATTAAGCCTTTCTTTTCTGCATCATTAATCATAGCAAATGCCGGTCTGTACAAAATATAAAAAGAATTTTAACATCAAAATAAAAAATATGGAAATGAGAGAGGTTTTTCATTTGTTTGAAAGTCACAAGCCCAAAAATTTACCGGTCCTTAATGCTAGAAGTAGGCTGCATCATTTCTTGTTTAACAGCAATATAAGCACCACATCCTTCACTCACTTTGTTAAGATAAACTAATGGTGTTTTTCCAATGAGCTGGATTTTGAAAAATATTACAAATTCATCACATAAGCTTATCAAGAAAAGAAAAAATCCATCACATAAATTTATCATGAAAAGAAAAAAATTCCATCACATAAACAAATGATGTCCTCACTTTCTCTTTAATTGTGGGTGAAACTACAGGGGTTCAATTAAATTCGCTTCATTGTAATTTTATATGGGCACAAGTAGAGTAAGAACAATATTTTTGTATACATATAAATTATTGAATTTCCTTGGGAATCTTACAGAAATATCTCAAATAAGTCCCAACTTACCAACTTCTAGCCATTAACTATATACTTATCAAAACTAACCAACCACATATAGAAATTGAAATCCCAAATATATATGCTTCTTTCTCTCCAAGAATCACATGCAAAGATCTCCTTCCATATGTTGAAGCATGATTAGCAATATTAGATGTAGGATGGAAAGAAAATTTCAAGAATGAGGTAGCAAATAAAGTGATGAAATACAAAAATAATATATACAAGATTCCAAAAATCTAAGCAAAAACGGATGTTTTTCAATGGTATGATTGAAATTCATTGAAAACATATAGATGAATCAATATACATAATTTGAGGAAGAATAGAGGTGATTTGGACTGATTTGATATCAAAACTCGTAGTTAAAATTGAGTTCAAAAAATTCTTCTGCGACACATGTATCAAACATGTATCTCACACACAGGTATACATGTGATACACATTTGATACAAATATGATACATATGTGATACACAGTGTGATACACACATAATTTTTTTCACGTTCATCTTCTACTTCGAATTTTCAATTCAAACCACCTCAAAACTCCACCAAATCATTCCAAAACTGAGATTCAAGCTCCTTAAGATGTACCCAATCTATTCTAATAACACTCACTCAAAAGAAAACAAAAATTTGATTTTTTTTGCTACAAATAACTAATTGGCTAATATTAGTAATATCTTATGAATTGATCAATTTTTATAATAAGCTACTTATAAAGTGACAGTTTCCAGTTCCCTTCGCATAGAATAGCTTTTAATGTAATAGGCTCAAATTAGGCGTGACATTCTTGTATTTTTTTAATCCCTATAGTAGAATTAGATTTCAGTACTGAATTTGTGAATGAATTAGAACATTATGGTAAGGTTATTTGTTAGTGATGGTTAAGGTTCATGGACCAAAATATTTTTCCAAATAGTAACAAGTGATGGAAACAACTCTTAACTTAAAAAACTAAACACAAGATTGCCAAAAATGACCTTATGATAAAAAGAAAAATTAATAAAAGAAAAAAATAAAGAGAAAAGAAAATTCACGTAAATTCAGAAAGATAAACATTCAGGCAAAGTTCCGACAAAAGCACGCCGAACAAATACAACCGCCTAATCCATTTGCTTTATGTAATATTTTATTAGAATTATTATTGATTGGTCACCTAAAAAAAGAATAAATTAATTGCTATAACACATTAAATTACATTAAGAATATAAAGTTTTTTAAAATCATTCCTGCAAATAACCTAAAACCATAAATAGCTCATCTGTCCAAGGTCGGTGATTTTTTTAACAATTTTTAAAAATACCCCAAACATTTGTATTTTATTAAAAAAAAAAGTCCACAAGAATCTATTATTACCCAACTAAACACCAGCTAATTACTACTATCATTTTCTTTTGGACCTATGGATCTTATAATATATTGCAATTTGACGAATTATAGTGGCTAGTAATTGTTTTATTAGCAGTTGGTATTAAAATATCAGATTATGATTTTAAGGTATTATGCAACTCATTATAAAAATAATAACTTTGTGCCAAATTTATTTATGTTCACGACTATGATTGCGAGAATGATAATTAATAGCATTGATGAAGGTTTTGCATATATAAGATTAGCAAATTTGTTTGTTTGGTGTTGTTGGGTATTTTTGATAGTTTTTAAACCTAGGAGTATAAGTCACATCTTATATTTTTTCAAAAAAAAAAAAAAGTGAAATATATTTTGAAAAATGATGTTCAACAAATTTTTCATTTTCAAACCAAACTTCATCAAAATAAATTTTTTTAAAAATAAATTTAAGAATTTATAACAAAAAAAAATTAACTATACTTTCATAAATTTTAGAAACAGGAAAAAAGCGATGACCGATGCAGGTGTCCATCATTTGGGCGAGAGATCCAAGATAAGGAAAAGCACATGCTCACACAAATAGTGAACGGTAACTCTATGCCTCTCATTTTATAGTATGAGATGGTGTGTGTGATTGAACACAATATCTGAAAAAACAAAACCACATTTTTAATTCATAAATTAAATAACTTGTATATTATTTCTTCCGTTTCAATTTATTCAATTTATTTATGTGAACTTGTTTGACTAAACACGAAATTTAAAAAAAAATGAAAACTTTTGAAATTTTTGACTCTAAACAAGTCAAAAAGGTCTCAAAGTATTTGTATAGTTATAAAGCTTCTCATTAAGGTAGAATTGTAAATTTTAAGCTAAATTATTACCAAATTTAGAAAAGGGTCATTTCTTTGGAACGGACCAAAAAAAAAATAGGTTCTCGTAATTTGGAAACGGAGGGAGTATCAAATTATTCTAACGACTAAAAGCAGGGGCGGAGGCACAAGCCGACCTACGGGTTCGGCCGAACCCAGTAGATTTTGTTTAAACAGTATATTAGGTATTTTGAATTCATAATATATGTATAAATATTAAATCTAGAACTCAGTCATTAACACTTAAAATCGTAATCTCAAAATTCAGAACCTATAAATTTAAAATATTAGTTACGCCTCTGACTAAAAATAAAATTAGGCAAGAATTACTCATTTATTCGTAATTTTTCTTATAAATAAAGAATCATTTTCTCTAGTTTTACTTTTTGTTTGTCCTAGTTTAACTCGCCGCAAAATTTTAAGAAAGACGGAAAATTTCTTAAAGAAAATTTTTTGCGCACTAAAAGCTTTTTGGTACTGATATACATAAAGGTGTTGTTCATAAACGGATTATTATGGCTGTTTCAATTTATATGGACCTATTTCTTTTTTTGTCTGTTGAAAAATAAGGATCCATTTTTAAATTTAGTAATAATTTAACTTAAACTTATAATTCTAACCTCAGTAACAAATTTTTATAACCACACAAATACTCTGGATCTCTCTTTGACTCTTCATTCATTTTAAAATTTGGTGCCCAGTCAAACAGGTGCGGCAAGAGGAAGAGTAGATAAAATTAAAGAAAACGAGAAAGGAGAGAATAATAATTGAAGAAATTTGCAGTATATATATATACTAACTTGAGAAACTTCAGTTTTGATGTTGGTTCCAGGAAGGAATTTGGGCAGATCTCTGAGTCTCTGAGCAAATGATGATTCAGAATCTGTTGCTAAGGCCTCCGTTGAAAATAATCTGTTGTTAGCTTTCATTACATGAATATAATTGCAGGTTCTTCTCTTGAGGAAGCTGCTTAAGGACGCCATTGATGAAATTCTCAACACTTCGAAACTGAAACAAACCCTCTCAACAACTGTCTCTATGCACCTCTAAATTTCAAACATATGACACCATTTTATAGTGGATAGATGGACTCTCCCTTGGACTTCTTTTGTTTTTCTTTTCTTTCTTTTTTCTATTTTTAGTTTTAAAAAGTTATACTTCTTAAATTTAGAGGCGGGGTTAGGATTTTACCTCTTTTAGTTATTAGATTCTAAATTCATAATTTTAATATATGAAATAAATTTTTAAGCTAAATATATGGTTTAAATCAAAATCACTGAATTCAGTCGAATCGTATCTGTCACGATCTAATTTCGAAGTCGTGATGGCGCCTGTCATGGAACCAGGCAAGCCTCCCTTTTAACTAAGCTAAATTTAAATTCCAGTAAAAATACGATTTTTAAACGAATTTATTAATAAAACTAAGAATCTGAAGTTAAAACAATATTTGAAGAACTAAATTTAAAACCTCCAACCCCAGATCCGGTGTCACTCAGTCATGAGCTACTATAACATAAAGCAAAGAAAAGGAGAAATGGACAACATTGCCTCAAAATAAAGAACAACAGGTAGAATAAGAAAGAGAAGACGAGGTCGCGATAGCCAACTGCTACCTCGACAACTCCAATGAAAACGCTGACCGCTGCTCAATATCCACTACTGGGTCCTCGTGTACCTGGATCTGCACACAAGGTGCAGGGGGTAACGTGAATACACCAACTCAGAAGTAACGAACCCAAACTATGGCTGAGAAGTAGTGACAGACAAAACCTCAAGATTTCACAATAAATAATGTACAGAATTTAGACATGCTAACAGTTTATCAGGATGAGAAAATATGTCATGTATGCCAGTATACTCTACATGCCATAAAAAAATATATATGTATGAAACCAGTATGGATATGTACATAGTGCTCACAGCTCTCCCACAAAAGTCCACTCAATACTATGTATGGCTCTCAGGCCCAGGGAAGTTCCATCCTGGAATATGCATAAACACCGGTGACCGTAGTCACTATGTACTGAGGAGAAAGGCCAATTCAGCCCCCAAGGAGAAGATCAATCTCCGGAATATAACACTCAGACAATTTCCATAACCAGGGAAGATCCATCCTTCACATAACATTAGCTTCGGACAGGATCCATGTCCAGGGAAGATCCATCCCTCATCACTTTGGACAAGGTCCATGCCCATGGAAGATCCATCCCTCATTACTTCGGACAAGATCCATGCCCAGGGAAGATCTGTCCCTCAATATCTGGCTCACTGGGGGTGTAAAAACTCTGGAGGGCCCCTAGTGGCCCAAGCGCCATATCAAGCCAACAAAGGCATGATTTAAATATCACTGCAGTGTGCAGTCCATTCTCATAACTGTCTCAATAACAGGCTCTCGGCCTCACTCAGTCATTACTCTTCAGTCTCACTCACATGGATCACAAATGCCTCCATCAGCCCGAAACAATGATAAATATGCATGTAATTAACAATACTGAGACTGAGATATGAAATGATATGCTATAACATGGCTGAGTATATGACATCAAATAATCGCAACATGAGACAGCAAACCACTCGGGTCTTAGCTTTTCCGGCGTGAAGCCTAGCATTTATACTTAACATGATTTCTAACATGTTCACAATTACCACATTAATAGATGCACAAATATCATCACGAAATGATTACTAAGCGGGGCCATAGGATAAGTCAGGCCACAAATACCTGGTGCACGCCCTCACGCCCCTCACTTGTCATGTTTGTCACCTCAACAATAGTCATAAATCATTTAGCTCGGGGTTTCGAACCATCATAACCAAGTTTGGAAACGTTACTTACCTCAAAACCGGCTAAAAACTATTCCGCAGTGCCTTTGCTTGTAAATCCGGCCTCTGAGTGCTCCAAATCTACCAAGTTCAGATCTTTACCAATAAATTATGCTTAAGGTGTGAATCCCAATCGAAAAATATCAATTTAGCTCAAAACCCCGAATTTGGTCAAAACCGACCCCCGGGCCCACTTCCCGAATCTCAGAATTTTTTCACATAAAAGTGTTTTTCATCCTCCCACGATTCTGTACATATAAAAAACACCAAATTCGGAGCTCGTTTGACCCTTCAAATCAATCCCTAAAGGTCTCTTAAACTCAAGCCCTAATCCCTCAATTTCACTTTGAAATCATCAATCAAATCTTAAAAACGAAGATGCATTCATGAAATATAAGCAAAAAAATGAGTATAGAACACTTAACCCAATCCATATGATGAAAATCGCTTCCAAAATCGCCCAAATACGAGCTCCCCAACTCAAGATATGACCGAAAGAACAAACCCTTGTTTTGTATATTTGTTTCTCCAGCTATTCTGCCTCGATTCTCGTGTCAAACAATCCCAAAACTCACGTTTTATGCTTCCGGTGGATTCCTTGTGAAATTTAATCAATTTAGGCTTTTGAATCACTCAATTTGACCTTATACTGAAGGAGATATGTAGGTTTTATGATTTGCAAATAGTGCAGGTTTTTAATACGCCGTCAGGGGCAAATTCGTAATTAATCTGAAAAATCTGGCAACCTTGGTAAAATGGCCATAAAATCCTCATACGATGTCCAAATTCGACGATTCTTTTTGCTACGGGCCCATAATTACGATACAGATCTAATGCTTCATTCAAAACAGAAATCGGAGCTCATTTGTTCAATATGATATCATTTATGCTTGAAGAAACGATCTTGAAACATAAGAAAAACGAGCACAACGCAGCCCAAACCTATCCGAAACTCACCCGAGCTCCTTGG
This sequence comes from Nicotiana knightiana, assembly GCA_005239525.1. Classification (NCBI taxonomy): domain Eukaryota; kingdom Viridiplantae; phylum Streptophyta; class Magnoliopsida; order Solanales; family Solanaceae; genus Nicotiana; species Nicotiana knightiana. The sequence goes on along the minus strand of ML382931.1, from coordinate 55,384 downwards.
GACCCCATAATAACAAGTTCCATTACATAACGTGAACTTAGTCGAACCTTCGGAACACCCAAAACAAACACCAAAACACCAGATCTACGTCGAATTCAAGCCTAAGAACTTCTAAATCTCCAATTTTCGCCTATTCAAGCATAATTCTACACCGGACATCACAAAATTATTCTGAACACACTCGTAAGTCCCAAATCACCTAACAAAGCTATCCGAGCCATAAAATCCGCATTCGGAGGTCGTTTACCAATAAGTCAACCCTCAGTTGACTTTTCCCATTTTAAGGCTATTTTTAAAGACTAAGTTACTGAATTCTCATTTAACCATTCTGATTTCAAGTCTATCGACTCTAACACATAAATAATAGAATAACCAACCATGACAAGCCAATGACAGCAATAAAAATGCAGGTTCTACGTAACGACAGACCGAGTCGTTACATTCTCCCCCACTTAAACATACGTTCGTCCTCAAACGTGCCTAGAGTTGTTCCAACACCACCAAAATTTGCTGTGTAACCTTCCAGGCACATATTCGGAGGTGATCCCATGTCACCCTACCCCATCTACGTTCGATAACAAAACATAATTGAAATTTCATTATCAAATCCTGACCCATAAACCTTAGAACTACATTTTCACTTCTGAATCAATTTACAAGATCAAAATCCCACAACTATAAACTGAATAAGTCTGAGCACACTGTAACAAGTCATATCCGTAACCCAAGATGAAATACCATGATCCACTGCATAACTCAATCACTCGTGGTGATAACTCCTAATCACAATAATTGCTTATAACAACCCAATAGCGGTAAATAACCTCTTATCAAGAAATGTCTCGCTCTTACACTTTCATATATTGTCGATGATGATAGAAACACATAGAAACTAACAATCATTCGTCCGATCAGTCAGACATGAAGCTCCCCCTTCCCAAACAGGAATTATAACAAATTTCCAAGCCGACTCCTGATGCGTATCCTTCCAACTATGTTGTAGACAATTCTGACAATATTCATTCTAGGTCCAATGACCTCTTCTGACATGACACATCAATACAATTCGAAGCCATAACCTGTGCAACTTGTGCACTCAACAACAACATCCCAACGTAATCAAATTATATAAAAGACTCACACGAGAGGATTATCCCGCCATTAACAATTACGTACCCAACTAGCCAAGAACTTACATTTGATCCCATCTAGAAGAAAAAATCACTATACCTCTCATGCTCCTCACACCAGTAGAAAATACACGTCTCTAACCGTGGTAGAATCCATCAGGAACCATTCGAATCCCATTTGCACAACACTAAACCGTAAGAACTGAATCCTCCTAACTCAACCATGCTACGCATGTCACAAACACTCAAGAGCATTGCTAGGAAACACATGTAGAAAACTCATTACCTCATAAGCACCCAAAGAACTAACTGTATCCCTTACCATGTCGATCCAACCCACTATAAAGTTTTCCTATTTATCCAAGTTCCTTCCGACTTACCCTCGAATTGATAATTCTCCTTGTCATAATACTGCAATTCTCAACCTAGATTCACAACACGATACCCAAGCATAAGACCATACAGTCTAAAGCTCATAAGCCGCTGAATACTCTCCCAAATATGACCAAACTAAAACCAATACAGTACATAATCGGGCAACCAACTAATCATTAGCAGACTCCCCCACTTGGTTCAAAGCCATAGATCAAAATAACAATAACCCACAATACCCATACGCTATCACTGCCACAATATTGCAGTGGGATTCAACTAAATCCTTCATAATCTAATACATAACTCAAACCATTAAACATCCCAAATCATCTCCAACCAATCTCTTTTGTCACAATCAAGAAATATAAACACATCTCACCCTCAAATCACACTCAGCACATAGTCATCTAGTCACCAGGTCTCGTCAATAAGGACACCAACGGACATATAAGTCCCCAGTTACATGTGCTCACATACACGAAATCTCGGCACTCAAGCCACAGACAAAAATCCGGCCTCAAGTCCTCCAGACTGGCCCCAAACATGCTAAAATCACATCCCATTCATGGAAGTCACAAGCCATCTTGCACGGCTGATACCGAGCGCTCACGTGGCATTTGAATACATGAAAGGAGTTCAAAGAATTACGTATCAGGTTGAATCAATGGATTCACACGCCAAGAGTTAGAGAATGTGAGATTTTTTCTAAAGGTTCTGCAACCTCTCAAATATAATTAAAGACGTCTCCGTACCGATCCGCAAAACTCTACTAAACCTGCTCATGACTGGTGAGACCTATTTAACCTAGCGCTCTAATACCATCTTGTCACGACCCAATTTCGAAGTCGTGATGGCGCCTGTCGTGGAACCATGCAAGCCTCCCTTTTAACTAAGCTAAATTCAAATTCCAGTAAAAGTACGATTTTTAAACGAATTTATTAATAAAACTAAGAATCTGAAGTTAAAACAATATTTGAAGAACTAAATTTAAAACCTCCAACCCCGGATCCGGTGTCACGCAGTCATGAGCTACTATAAAATAAAGCAAAGAAAAGGAGAAATAGACAACATTGTCTCAAAATAAAGAACAACAGGTAGAATAAGAAAGAGAAGATGAGGTCGCGATCGCCAGCTGTTACCTCGACAACTCCAATGAAATGCTGACCGCTGCTCAATATCCACTACCGGGTCCCGGTGTACCTGGATCTGCACACAAGGTGTAGGGGGTAACGTGAGTACACCAACCGAGAAGTAACGAACCCAAACTATGGGCTGAGAAGTAGTGACGGACGAAACCTCAAGATTTTACAATAAATAATGTACAGAATTTAGACATGCTAAAAATTTATCAGGATGAGAAAATATGCCAAGTATGCTAGTATACTCTACATGCCATAAAAAAATATATGTATGAAACCAATATAGATATGCACATTGTGCTCACAGCTCTCCACAGAAGTCAACTCAGTACTATGTATGGCTCTCAGGCCCAGGGAAGTTCCATCCCGGAATATACATAAACACCGGTGACCGTAGTCACTATGTACTGAGGAGAAAGGATAATTCAGCCCCCACGGAGAAGATCCATCTCCGGAATATAACACTTGGATAATTTCCATAACCAGGGAAGATCCATCCCTCACATAACATTAGCTTCAAACAAGATCCATGTCCAGATAAGATCCATCCCATATCACTTCGGACAAGGTCCATGCCTAGGAAAGATCCATCCCTCATCACTTCGGACAAGATCCATGCCCAGGGAAGATCCATCCCTCATCACTTAGGACAAGATCCATGCCCAGGGAAGATCTGTCCCTCAATATCTGCGCTCACTGGGGGTGTAAAGACTCCGGAGGTCCCCTAGTGGCCCAAGAGTCATATCAAGCCAACGAAGGCATGATTTAAATATCACTGCAGTGTGCAGTCCATTCTCATAACTGTCTCAATAACAGGCTCTCGGCCTCACTTAGTCATTACTTTTCAGTCTCACTCACATGGATCACAAATGCCTCCATCAGCCCGAAACAATGATAAATATGCATGTAATTAACAATACTGAGACTAAGATATGAATGATATGCTATAACATGGCTGAGTATATGACATCAAATAATCGCAACATGAGATAGCGAACCACTCGGGTCTTTGCTTTTCCGGCGTGAAGCCTAGCATTTATACTTAACATGATTTCTAACATGTTCACAATTACCACATTAATAGATGCACAAATATCATCACGAAATGATTACTAAGCGGGGCCATATGATAAGCCAGGCCACAAATACCCGGCGCACGCCCTCACGCCCGTCACTTGGCATGTGCGTCACCTCAACAATAGTCATAAATTATTTAGCTCGGGGTTTCGAACCCTCAGAACCAAGTTTGGAAACGCTACTTACCTCAAAACTGGCTAAAAACTATTCCGCAGTGCCTTTGCCTCTAAATCCAGCCTCTGAATGCTCCAAATCTACCAAGTTCAGATTTTTATCATCAAATTATGTTTAAGGTGTGAATCCCAATCGAAAAATATCAATTTAGCTCAAAAACCCGAATTTGGTCAAAACCCGATCCCGGGCCCATGTCCCGAAACTCAGAATTTTTTTACATAAGAGTGTTCTTCATCCTCCCACGATTCCGTACATATAAAGAACATCAAAATCGGAGCTCGTTTGACCCATCAAATCGGAGCTCGTTTGACCCATCAAATCAATCCCTAAAAGTCTCTTAAACTCAAGCCCTAATCCCTCAATTTCACTTTGAAACCATCAATCAAATCCCAAAAACGAAGATGAATTCATGAAATATAAGCAAAAAAACAAGTAGAGAATACTTACCCCAATCCATATGGTGAAAATCGCCCAAATCTGAGCTCCCCAACTCAAGATATGACTCAAAGAACAAACCCTTGTTTTGTATATTTGTTTCTCCATCTATTCTGCCTCTATTATCGTGTCAAACAATCCCAAAACTCACGTTTTATGCTTCCAGTGGATTCTTGTGAAATTCTAATCAATTTAGGCTTTTGAATCACTCAATTTGACCTTATAAAGAAGGAGATATGTAGGTTTTAAGATTTGTAAATAGTGCAGGTTTTTAATACGCCGTCAGGGGCAAATTCATAATTAATCTGAAAAATCTGGCAACCTTGGTAAAATGGCCATAAAATCCTCATACGATGTCCAAATTCGACGATTCTTTTTGCTACGGGTCCATAATTACGATACAGATCTAATGCTTCATTCAAAACAGAAATCGGAGCTCATTGGTTCAATATGATATCATTTATGCTTGAAGAAACGATCTTGAAACATAAGAAAAACGAGCACAACGCAGCCCAAACCTATCCGAAATTCACCCGAGCTCCTCGGGACCCCGTACGAACATACTAACAAGTCCCATTACATAATTTGAACTTATTCGAACCTTCGGAACACCGAAAACAATACCAAAACACTAGATCTACGTCGAATTCAAGCCTAAGAATTTCTAAATCTCCAACTTTCGGCTATTCAAGCCTAATTCTACACCGGGCATCACAAAATTATTCTGAACACACTCCTAAGTCCCAGATTACCTAACAAAGTTATCGGAGCCATAAAATCCGCATTCCGAGGTCGTTTACCAATAAGTCAACCCTCAGTTGACTTTTTCCATTTTAAGGCTATTTTTAAAGACTAAGCTACTGAATTCTCATTTAACCATTCCGATTTCAAGTCTATCGACTCTAACACATCAATAATAGAATAACCAATCCATGACAAGCCAATGACAGCAATAAAAATGCAAGTTCTACGTAACGACATACCGGGTCGTTACAGTATCTCTATATTTTTACTTTTTTCGAAATTAGTGTTTGGCCATGAAAATTTTAAATTTCACTTAAAGCTAAATTTCAAAAAAAATCGTAAATTTAAAAACTCCAAAAAGCTATTTTTCAAAATTTTCACTCCAAATACTGGCAAAAGTCAAAAACAGCTCCAAATTGTATTTTTATCCAAACACAACTCTAATTTTCAAATACCATTTTAAAAAAAATATTTTCTTTCTAAAATATCACAATTCTTATGTCCAAATGCCTATTTAGAAAGATATTATGTCCATAGGAATTGAGTTAAATAATATTCAAATAATTATTGTCTTAACACTATTCATGATTAATAACTCTTGAGATTGAGGTTGTTACAAATCACAAGTAACATACTAGAATTGCAAACAAGTAAAATTGATCGCAGGAAAACTGAGAGTTGAGCATCGAAGTACTTATCAATGAGAGAAATAAGGGTCACAATAAGACACGTGCAATATATTTATCAAGGATCTAACTTTGTTCACAATTTACTTCTAAAGTCCTAGTGATTCTCACGAATTCAATAGTTAATTAGATTAATTTTGAAACTAAAATTCTTCTCTCGATGAACTTAATATCTATGATATAAACTAATGTGAAGCACATCGAACATATGCTAGAATATGTTAATGATTTTGTCTCTAGGAAGACGTACGTCTCTCGAATATCCCTCTATCTTGTTTTAATCAATAATCCAAGAAGCTCTTTCTATTACTTAGAAGAAATGCCAATTAATTTCAAATAAAGTAATATAAATTTGTTCACTAAAAAAGATTCCTCTTTCGACTGAATAAACTAATGAATAACTCCCTAATAAATACAAAACTCTTCCAGCAAACAAGAGTTATATCTATAAATAACACTCAAACCACCATATCTATCAAAATCCTAAGGAAAACTTACTTCTTAAATGCGGAAGAAGTCATCACAGATAAATTTAGAGAACTAGAAAATATTACAACCACTTTACATTCTAAACTTCCATCTTGAATGGTAGATTGATGAATCCTTGTGTCTTGAAGTCTTGAATTCTCTCCCAATCCCCCATAGGTCAAAAGGTCCTTCCAAAATCGTATTTTCAAGGTATTTATATCGTGTGCTGATCACGCCCAATTCTAGTCCAAAAAAGGATAAGCGGTCGCTGCAACTATAATCCGGTCTAAAAGTTCGGAGTCGAATCCCACAGAGAACTATGGTTTCGCTATGATTGTTCAATATTGCTAAGAAACACAAGTCCAAACAATTTCCTAATTATAGAGATTATAATATTTATTTCTAACTAATTAACTAACAACTATTATAAAGCAGTAAAATTATCAACTAACAAGGATAAAATTTAGGACAGAACTAAGGAGGTCTAGAGTTATGATTTCCCCAAATGTTGGAATCCTTCCCGCTATGTTCACTACAATGTCATTTATGTATTCTCTACTGATCTTGAGCACTTTAGGTGCCGTAATTCTGTCTCGAGCAACAACAATAATTTACTAGACATATTCTCTCGAACTACGCTAGTTGGCTTTATCTAACCGCTCATAATGACCACGTCAAAGATTTGTTATTTCTAAATCTACCTTTAAACCCGATGTATTGATTTCTCACATACGTTAGGAGTGACATTGTTCAACAACCACCTTAACATGTATCCTTCCTCAAGCAACACATAATAAATAGGCACAATCAATCAATGGTCATTCAATCAACAACAATAAATACGTAGCTGAACAAGTAGAGAAATCCAACAACTCAATTATATAAAAACATAACAAGAATTTATCATACAAAAGGTTCCATCAAAACCCTAGATAACAAATTAGCTATTCATAATAGTATGTAAAACTACAATACTAGAAGTCATAACCACAATGAAAAATAGAAAGAGGAAGGAAAAACTCGTAGAAGAATTCCCCGCCTTGATCTTATTGTGTCTTTGCCTCCTTAGGTCGAATCTGTGTCAAAAATCTGTCCAACTTCCTCAAAATACCATTTTTCAGGTCTGGAGTAGTGTGGCCGCACTAAGTCACGCTGGTGGCCACGCATATCAAAAAGTTTCTGCCCTATTTGCACGTCAGGTCCGCGGTCGCGGTTTTGACCACATTTTTCACCTTGTTCCGTTTGGAATTTGGAAAAACGTAAAACATGAAAGTAGTATCCCTTTGAGTTATCTTTCCAACCATATATTATATATCCCAAATGGAGTTCGTAGAAAATAGTTATGTCTATTTTACTAGACAGTACACAATATGCCTCCTCGAGTCTTTGTTTGTTATTAACTATCAAATTTGACCCCCGAACACGATCCCGGCTTAATTCCTTGGGATTTTACTCAAACTCCAAAGCTTCAAATCACTTGAATTCATTCCATAACATCTATATAGCTCGGAATCACTCATACAAGGTATAAAACACACAATTAGTGCAATACACTAGCGATCAAAGCTCAAACTCAATTAAAGTGCAATAAACTAGAGTGTAATAAGTGATTAAAACACGCAATTATAGCCTATCATCATGTGCCAATGACCTTGGACCAAAAAATAACCTTAATAAGGCGAAACTAAAAATTCGGCCGAACAATGGATTGCCGCCTCGAGTGGTGCCTCGTGGTGGAAATGAACTTTCCTTCCAATGTCACAGCCCAGGGCTCCTAGCACCTCGCAGTAGGCTATTTCCAAACCTCAGGTTTTTTTCTTAAATTTTTTGCAAGTATGATTAGGCAAGATATGGCGCTACTTCAGCTCATTGAGGACATGATCCAGGATAGAAAGGTGTGGAGGTCGAAGATTAGGGTAGTTGGCTAGTAGGTAATCGAGAGTTCCTTGTTCTTTTTTAGTAGTATTAGTAGCTCCCTTGTTTTTTTTGTTCGCTTTGTATATCGTATGTTCCAGTCTACATTGTTAGATGTTATTTTCTGTTACTGGTTTCGTTGTTGTTGTTGTTGTTGTTATTTTTATTGTTATTGTCGTTACTATAGTTGTCTTTCTACCCTTTTCCTTATCGTCCTTCGTCCCTCTATTTTTTCTTTCTTCTTCCTCTTTCTTCTTCGTCTTCTTCCTTTCTCTCTTTTCACCTTTTTTTGAGCCAAGGTTCTATTGGAAACAACCTCTCTACCTCGCCAAGTAGGGGTAAGGTCTGCGTACACACTACCCTCCCCATACCCCACTTGTGGGATTTTACTAGGTATGTTGTTGTTGTAGACTTGGTCCCCGAGCCCAAACTAAATCCCAGTTGAATTAAATGAACCTCTACATAGATTTCGAAACTTCAAAGTGTCTGTTTTAACTCAAAAAATTGATCTTTAGCTCGTTGTTGGATTATGGGTCGTGAGTCGCTCCATGTGGGCCGACCCGATCCGGTTAGGAGAGATAAGTGAGAGAGCTTAAGGGAAGTTATCACTAAATCACAAACTCCCACTAAAGTGAGTGTGCAATATCGAAATAATTCATCTTTACTATTAAGTAAGTAAACATAGCAATATCGAGTACTATCGTCAATAAAAGTTATGAAATACTCCTTTCCACTGCGAGATGGTATTGACTTCATGTCACAAATATTTGTGTGAATTAAGTCTAAAGGATTTGAATTCCTTTCAACTGACTTATAAGGATGTTTAACATACTTAGATTCCACACATATTTGACGTTTTGATTTGTTGCATTCAAACATAAGCAATACTTCCAAGTTAATCATTTTCCGCAAGGTTTTATAATTGACATGACCCAAACGTATATGCCATAATTTATTTGACTCAAGTAAGATAGACGAAGCTGAAATTTTTACTATTATTTTTAATAACCATTACATTCAGCTTGAAAAGGCCCTCGGTGAGGTAACCTTTTCCTACAAACATCTCGTTCTTACTTGTTACAACCTTATCGGATAAAAATACACATTTAAAATCATTCTTAACAAGAAGTCTAGTAGAGACTAAATTCTTCCTAATCTCGGGAACATGAAGGACGTTGTTCAAAGTCACCACTTTGCCGGAAGTCATTTTGAGAAATATCTTCCCACATCCTTCAATCTTGGCCTTTGCAACATTTCTCATAGAAAGCGTCTCTTCAGGTCCAACAGGAGCATAAGTAGCAAAAGCTTCTCTAAAAACACAAACATGACGAGTGGCCCCAAAATCAGTCCACCACTCTTTAGGATTTCCCACCAAGTTGCATTCGGAAAGCATGTCACATAAGTCATCAACATCATCATGCTTTTACACCATGTTTGTTTGACCCTTCTTCTTGTCTTTCTTCGGAGCACAACACTCCGTAGATTTGTGTCCGGCTTTTCCACAGTTGTAGCAATTTCCACTGAACCGCTTCTTGCTTGGGTTGTTTTCGGTCCAGAAGCCTTCTTTCTCTTTTTGTTATCTTCAACAATATTTACTCTCATTATTGTTGAGTTTCCACGGCCTCTCATGTCAGCAACTTTATTGTCCTCTTCGATTCTCAACCGAACAATGAGATCTTCAAGGGACATCTCCTTGCGTTTGTGTTTCAAATAAATTTTGAAGTCCTTCCACAACTGAGGAAACTGCTCAATTGTCGCTGCTACTTGGAATGCTTCATTGATGACAAGACCTTCAATGAAAATTCTGTTAGTAAACATAATAAAATTAATACTACCAACATTAATATTAATTCTACTTATACCTTCAGCAAGGAGATCGTGAATAATCACTTGCAATTCCTGAACTTGGGTAATAACAGACTTGTTATCTACCATTTTGTAGTCCAAAAATTTTGCGGCAACGAACTTCTTCAACCAGGCATCTTCAGTTTTGTATTTCTTTTCAAGCGCAATCCACAGTTCTTTTGACGTCTCCATGCCACTGTAGACGTTATACAAAGCGTTCTCCAGTCCACTGAATATAATTCTTGCATAGAAAATCAGAGTGCTTCCACGCCTCAATCACGAGAAAGCGTTCATTCTCTGGAGTTTCATCGGACATCACAGGAACATCTTCCTTGATGAACTTCTGGAGACTTAGAGTAGTCAAGTAGAAGAACATGTTTTGCTGCCAGCGCTTGAAATCAATCCCGAAAAAATTTTCGGGTTTCTCCGCCGGTGTCAATGTTGTCGGTGTTGTTCGGCTCATTGAGGCATTGGCAGTTACCATCGGAACATCTTGGTTTCCGTTGTCATTCGTCATTTCTGTAAAAGAATGACACAAGCGTTAAAATCACGTAGATTTTAATCTCCAATAGAGTAGAAAACCACAAAGTTTTTACTCTCCAGAAACAATGAGTATAACACAAATACAGAAAATATATTAAATTCCTTAAGCTTGTTGGTAAACTATATTTGTAAAATAATTCTGGAGATAATAAAATAATATTCAAACAGAAATGTAAACGAAATAAAAATCAATTAAAGCCCACTGAATTCACAATGTTTCCTTAAGGAATTTAATCCCCTCCTAGTACACAAGGTTATGGATTATTTCCTCCCAGGATAGAACGAATTACACACTGGTGTAGTGGTACTTCAAACCCCAGTGTTTCAGCAAACACAAAGTTCAGTAGCAAATCACACTTACTGTTGCTTTCTTTGAAGTTAAAAATATGCAGAAGAAAGGAGGAGAAATCAGAAATTTGTATGGAAAATCTAAGAGAATGGACTTGTATTTTTAGCCAAAGTTGGGCTGAAATCTGAAGAGGTGCAACTCTTCAGAATGACTATTTTTGCAAAACGACCATAGCATAAATGACATAACATCAATGGCTATTTACTCAACAATAAAGAGGGAAAATTGAAGAGGGTAGTTAATTTTCTGTTACAAAAACAGAAAACTGACAATTGGATATAATATTAATATTTATATTAATTAATATTTTGTTATTAAAATAAATATTTAATAACATTTCTGTTAATATTTACTATTAACAAATAGATTTGGTCCGAATCCAAAGCCGAAGCCGAGTCGAGCGACGACGATGGCGCGAGGCTTGCCTTCTTCTCAACTCTTTATGAGCTAGAAGAAGAGCAATTGTTTATATACCCATCAAAAACTGTTTCTTCTTCCCATATGGGACAATCAAGGAGGGAAACTCAAATATTACTCAAATATTTTATTTTTCCCTTCATTTTCCATTCACCCTATTTTAAGCATTAATTAATAGCGTAAAACCCCAACAAAACTAAGTCGGAATACCTCGATTTAAGGTTTTTAGAAAGTTGAAGATTTGGCGATTTGGAGCCGAAACGAGCAACCCACAACGAGAAAACACCTTAGCTAGGATGTGGGACCGAGATTCTAAACTTTTTGTGGGACGGGTGGGGTCCACTCGAGCTTTTTTGGACGTTGGGGGGGGGACTGTTAGTTTGATTTTTTAAGGGGGGAGTGTTCTGTTTGGTGGGGGAAGGGAAGGGGACAGGTTTATGGCCAGGTACGGCGTTATACCTGGCCGTCTTGTCAAGTTCAAATATAGCACCCTTTTAAAAAGCGCTATACCTTGACGTTCAAAACAAACATTAAGATCTCCAGGCATTTCGGTAGTTTGAATTAAAAAAAAAACACATTTTGATTCCGGACTCTTTGGCTAAAGGCAGGCATAAAAGAGGACACCAGTCAGTGCATGCACCTCTTATACCGCCATTATGATGTTACATGTTCTCTTGATACAGAATAATGAAGAAAGTAATGCTTTCAAAAGCTTGTGTACGCATGTAATGATGTAATCAAATCGAAACTTCCAAAAACTCATACGCAGCCATTAATATAACAAGTTATCTTTCAATAACTTATACGGATGTAATACTAATATTGACTACCTAAAACTTGTGCATAAAATGTAAGTTATCTTCGTACTACTCCTATGTGTTTAATGATGTAACCAAAATTTTAACATTTATAAATCCTTTTCTAATTTTCAGTATACATAACTTAAATTCATCTAATAAAGATTTTGTGTTTCAAAATAGACCAGATTCATATGTATGACTTCATTTGTTACGTTGCACAATCTTATTTTTTTTTGTTTTAAAATGTGAAGCCGTATGTTAATCGGCTGGAGCAGCACGGCCAAAGAACAATGAACATGTAAATGTCATTGTCGCTAGCTATTAGTAGTCCCCGGGCAACAACTGAATAGTGATCGGCTGCTGGATCTATTTTAGGGGCAAGTCCTTTGCACTTGTCCTTCTTCTTTTCTCCTGGACTAGTTTTAGTTTTCTGCCAAATCTTCGCATCATATTTAATTTGCTTTTTACTGGATAGGAAATGGTTATACAAAAGCAAAATCAATATTCACTTGAAAATTTAATTTTCTTTGTGAAAGTTGAATATTTATGATAGATTAGAAGCGGTTCCAGCATTTTAACTTTATGGATTCGAATAGCATGGATCGTTTATACTTTGTAGTCATATGAATTTTACTAAAATTAAATTCATAAAATAATTTAGGTTTTATTGGTCCAAATAAATACTACGGGCTAATATAATTGAATTAATTATATAAGTTCAACATATATGGATTAAATAAATAAGTCTTAATCCATTGGGCTAGCCCATTTAGTTGGGTTACAAATGATGAGCCCATTTCATTAGGCCCAATATGCCATCTTCCTATAGGCCCAGTTTGGTGCCACGTGTCAAATGACGTGGCGCGCCTAGTCAAACAGAAGAGCCAATGGGATCATGCCACGTGTCAAAGTGACAAGGCATGCCAAGTCACATTAAAAGGCCAATGAAACTGCGCAACATGTGCAAGTGACATGTTCTGGCCAATCAAATGCGGTCATGTCACACTTCAATTTGATTGGTCGAAAAAAGTTTGTTCTTATCACAACTCTTCCCTCCCACGACTATAAATAGGGGTCTTCATAACCCAGAAAAGGGACCAGAATGATGTTTTAGACTTCAATACTACACAATATTATAAGTTAATTGTGCAGTACCCAATTTTCGAGTGTTGTCTAATACTTACTACTATTTGTGGAATGATAAAACAGTAAAGTAAAGACACATATATTTTTACGTGGAAACCACCTGACTCAAAAGATGAAAAAACCACGACCTACTCCTCAGTAGGATTTGCTCAAACACTTTACTAAAAACTCTGGGCCAAACGGACTTACAAAATAAACTCTTTTGTAATCCTAAGATTAACTCTAACCCTATGTAGTAACTAGCCTCTAGCTAATTTCTACCAGCTTCAAGTTAACTCCAACTTGAACAAAGGTGTACCTATTACAATTTGCTTCTAAGAAAGCTGAAAAGATACAATGTTAAAACTCCTACTACAACCAACTAGACTCAATGATAAGCAGATGGAATTGTTTCTTCTAGTTGAACTGTAGCCTTTGCATAATACTTCTGCTTACAAATAACCTGGGCATTTTGCTTACAGAACTTGATTCACTTTATCCCTTTGTGCGTCTTTTTGTGTCATCTCTTTCAGCAGTAATACTTTGAGTATTTATAGAGTCAGTTGAGTCTGGTCCGAATTTACCTGGGAGAATAGGTTCTTATCAAACTCAACTTCCTTCCTTCATTTATGTCCTTGCTGAATTCAACTTCTTTCATCTACATCAGTTTGCAATCTTTTCGTATTAGGAGACATCCTCTTAGTTCTTTGATACTCAGCAATCACTGATATCTCCTATGATTATACGATTCTTGTGCCAACTGCTCCGTTCAGGTGTGTATGATTTGATGGACCCGGTTCATCTTTTCAATATTTGTCAATCTTCAAAACCCATTCAGTGACATGGGCCAACACAGAAGTTATAACAAGAAGCAAGAGAGATCTCGTGGATCAAACGTCGCAAATTTCTCTACAAGTTTCAAACTTCAAGCAATCAAGTTCAAGCTAAAAAACGAAGAACAATTCGAGTATTCAAGATCAAGAACAAAGTCAAATCAAATACAAGGCGTTCAAGATCAAGGCTACTTGTTCGTGATACAATAAATCAAATTCAAATTCAAGATCAAGCTCAAAGGCTCTTGGATTTATATTGAAAAGAAGAATCAGAGGATTCATAGATATTGTACACTCATAATATTCAAAATAATATACTACGATTGTTGCAATATTTTTCGGTCTTGATTTTTATTTTCTCGATGCAATTTATTATCTACAAATTCTGGCATGCCCAGTGGGACAATCTCTACCTCTCATCTCAACTTTTCAATCACCAAAGTTCAAGAACAACGAAATGGCTTCCAAGAAAATCAACTCCAGTTCAACTTCCGCCAAGGCTGCTAATTCCAGGTTCTATGCTGATGTGGAAAACATACTCGAAGTTACCTTTGGAAGCTTTGGACCAGTTACGAGGAGCAAAGCAAGCTCGTTAGGACAGCAAGTACCCCAAGTGTCGTCCGTATCTACCCCTGTTTTCGGATCCTCATCCTCAAAAGGATCAAGATCTTCCACAAATGCACCCGAAGGAGGAAGTGATGTTGCTGAAAAGATCAAGAAAACTTTTGCTCTGCTTGACCTCTCCGGATCCAAGCACTCTGCTGTGAAGGAAGATGATGACGCTTCAAGTGATAGATCCTCCCCACTTACACCACATAGCATGAGCCAATCAAGGATCAATCTGTGTTAAAATCCATGCTACTCTTTATCGTCCATGACAATCATGCAACCATGGTAACAAACACTTCATCTGTGGAGGAGCAGTTGGAAAACTTGACGGAAGAAATCGTTGGCTTGACCAAGTGCATGCAAAATCAAGATGCTAGAATCGACAAGCTAACAGATAGGTCGGGAATCTTGATGGAAGAAGAATCCACCCATGCACCTGGCAAACTCCCAGAAGTCCAAGAGATTGATGCTCCCTCACGACAAGTTGCATCCACTATGGAAATTCCAGTCTCTTCGGAAGGGATGATTTCAATCAATCAACTAAAGGAGTTTATTGAAGGGACTATAAAAAATAAATATGAAGTTGCTTCCAAGTCCTCATTTACCTATGCAAATCCGTACACTTCAAGGATCGATATGTTGAAGATGCCTGATGGATATCAACCTCCGAAATTTCAACAATTTGATGGCAAAGGCAATCCAAAGCAACATGTGGCGCACTTCGTTGAGACATGCAACAATGCTGGGACTTATGGAGATTACCTTGTCAAGCAGTTTGTCCACTCACTAAAAGGAAATACTTTTGATTGGTACATGGACCTAGAGGTTGGATCTGTTGATAGCTGGGATCAACTAGAGCAAGAATTCCTCAATCGCTTTTATAGCACGAGACGTACTACGAGTATGATAGAACTCACAAGTACTCGTCAACGGAAGAGTGAACCAGTTATCGACTTTATCAATCATTGGAGGAATGCAAGCCTCAACTGTAAAGACAGGCTTAGTGAAGCTTCTGGCATAGAGATGTGCATCCAAGGTATGCATCGGGTGTTGCGCTACATCTTGCAAGGTATCAAACCTGGCACATTTGAAGAACTTGCAACTCGTGCCCATGACATGGAATTGAGCATGGCCTCTGCTGGGAACGAAAGGTACCCATCTATGAACCTCGCAAAGGGAACAACAAGCAAAAAGTTAGAAAATGGAGGAAGTTTGTACCGAGATCTGAAAATAAAGAAGCTATGAATGTCAACACATCACCTGTGAAGTTCACGACGAAGGTGAGCAAGAAGCAGAGTATGAAATCCACTGTGTTTCAAGATAAGCCAAGTGGAAAGTTGACTCTAAAAGAAANCAAAGGGAACGACAAGCAAGAAGTCAGAAAATGGAGCAAGTTTGTACCGAGATCTGAAAATAAAGAAGCTATGAATGTCAACACATCACCTGTGAAGTTCACGACGAAGGTGAGCAAGAAGCAGAGTATGAAATCCACTGTGTTTCAAGATAAGCCAAGTGGAAAGTTGACTCTAAAAGAAATGTAATAGAAAGCGTACCCATTTCTAGATTCTGATGTGCCGGCTATTTTTGAAGAACTCCTCGAGTTAAATCTTATTGAGTTTCCAGAGATGAAGCGACCAAATGAAGCTGAGAAAATTGATGACCCAAATTACTGCAATATCATCGACTTGTGAGCCACCCTATGGAGAAGTGCTTTGTCTTCAAGAACAAAGTTATGGACTTGGCTCGTGAAAAGAAGATCGTGCTTGAAGATGTGGAAGCAAGCGCAAGCAAAGTCTCTATCATATTTGGCTCATTCAATCCAGATGAATTATGTAGTTCCAAAGAAAGTAAAGATGAAGAATTACTGGAGAACTACAAAGTTGAAGACGGTCAACCTAAGGATGATGAAGGTTAGACGTTGGTGAGTCATCATAGGCGCCACAAAAGGAGCCCACGAAAAGGATCAATGGAACAACCAACGAGGAAGATAATGGTGAAAAGACCTAGGAGATGGAACCCAGTTAAGCACGTAAAGAAAGCGAAAGTGGAGGTGCACCACCCTCAAAAGCCACGACATCCAGTGACCTTGGAGGAATTTTTACCAAGTTGGTTCTGCACGAAGATTTCCCATGGGGGTATTGATGCCTCTTGTTGCCATATTGATGAAGGGAAAGAAGGGAGTGATGACCANGCCATACTGACGAAGGGAAAGAAAGGAGTGATGACCTACCGTCGGCACCATCTTCGGAAAAGCTCATCGACTCCACTACTCAAGAAGTTGATGCTTGTGAGGAAAAAGTCACATTCACAAGTGACGATCTTCTGCTAGGTGACACTCTTCATAACCGCCCATTGTACCTGGTTGGCTATATGCGTGATGAAAGGGTAAATCGAATTTTCATTGATGGAGGATCCTCGGTGAACATTTTGCCAATTCACACTGTGAAACAACTTGGTATTCCCATGAACGAACTCTCAGAAAGTCGTGTGATGATCCAAGGATTCAACCAAGGGGGGCAAAGAGCCATAAGCTCGATCAGGCTGGGAATCACGATTGAAGATATGCAATCAAGTGCATGGCTACATGTGATAGATGTGAAGACTTCATACAATGTATTGCTTGGAAGGACTTGGATACATGAGAATAAAGTAGTTTTGTCTACCTACCATCAATGTTTAAAATACTACGAGGGTGAAGTCGAGAAGACAATAATTGCCGATGATGCGCCATTCACTGAGGCAGAGTCACACTTCCCTGATGACTTCTACTTGAAAAACCACATTGTGAAGGAGATAAAAGTTGATGATGACATAAAAATCAAGAACGACGAGCCCATAAGTGCTGAGGTAAATATCGATAAAGCCAAAGTTGTTACTGAGGAGGTACAACCCAACGTGAATAAATCTCATAGAGGGGATATTGCATCTTATGGCAAGAAAGTAAGTCCTAAGCTCCAATATGTCCCTAAAAGGAATAAAGACGAGTTCGAATCATCTAATCTCCAAACCAACACACTAAAGGAGTTAACTCTTCCGGTGAAATGAATTGAGGCAGTAAAGTTTTCCTCGAAGCCGCTTGCAGGGTTTGTAGCTCAAAATCATTTGCAAAATGTGGTAATCCCTACAAAGCGAACAGATGAAGGCTTTGATCCTAGCGCTTACAAGCTATTTGCGAAAGCTGGATACAATCCCGATGACCGTCAAAGTTAGGAAAGCTCCCATCAAATAATGCAATGATACAACCACGCGAAGGTTTGGGATACAAGCAACCGTCACCAGTGCGCATCTCCATTAGAAGGGCGAGTAGTAATCACATCACTGTAGAAAACAAATCTGCCACTTCTAACAGGCCTTCTTTTTGACAGACTTGGAAAATAAACTGTGAGGACTTCCGTATTTGAGAGATTCGGTCCATTAAAGAAGGTGAATAAGTTCCAGAAAATTATCAAAATACAAGAACACTCGCTTTGCCCAAAATTCAGAGGGTCTCTAAAGATTTCCAAAGTTTGGTTCCTTCTAGAATGAGGCGGCAAACAAAAGTCATGGTTTCGTATGATAAAGTACTAAAGGTGAAGCCATACACTGTGGTATACACTAAAGAATATGATGAAGACGAAGAAAGTGTGGGTTCANAGATGCTCCCCCGGAACTTGAAGAAGGGGTGAAAGCAACTGTTGATGCTTTAAAAGAAGTTAACCTTGGCACCGATGAAGAACCAAGACCCACCTACCTAAGTGCTTTAATAGAAGTTGATGAAGAAAGAACCTATATTGAGTTACTCAAGGAGTTTAGGGATGTCTTTGCTTGGAGTTACAAAGAAATGCTTGGCTTGGACCCTAAAGTGGTAGTTCATCACCTTGCGGTCAAGAATGGCGCTCGTCCTGTTAAGCAAGCTCAAAGATGCTTTAGGCTAGCCTTGGTTCCCCTGATTGAAACCGAAGTTAACAAACTCATTGAAGCGGAATTTATTCGGGAGGCTAAATACCCAACATGGGTTTCAAGTATTGTCCCTGTAAGGAAGAAGAATGGCCAGATTCGAGTATGTGTTGACTTCAGGGATCTCAACAATGCGTATCCCAAAGATGAATTCTCACTTCCTATTCCAGAGTTTATGATCGATGCTACTATTGGTTACGAAGCAATGTCTTTCATGGACGATTCTCCGAGCTATAACCAAATCCGCATGGCACTAAAAGATGAAGAGCTTACTGCATTTCGCACCCCCAGGGGTATTTATTGCTACAAGGTGATGCCTTTTGGCTTGAAGAACACTGGTGCTACGTACCAAAGGGCTATGCAGAATATTTTCGACCATCTTCTCCACAAGAATGTTGAATTCTATGTTGATGACTTGGTGGTAAAATCAAGAAAGAAGGGCGGCCACTTGAAAGACTTGAGAATGGTATTTGAGTTGCTCCGGAGGTACCAACTTAGGATGAACCCATTGAAATGTGCCTTTGGAGTTACTTCTGGAAAGTTCCTTGGTTTCATTGTCCGACATCGAGGGATCGAAATTGATCAAGCCAAAGTGGATGCTATTTTGAAAATGCCCGAGCCTCGGGATATTCATGAATTGAAAAGTATGCAAGTAAAGCTAGCATACCTTAGGAGATTCATGTCAAACCTAGCTGGAAGGTGCCAAACATTTAGTCGACTCATGAAGAAAGGCGTTCCTTTCAAGTGGGACCAAGCTTCTAGCAACGCTTTCGAAAGTATCAAAGCCTACTTGATGAAGCCTCCAGTTTTAGCAGCTCCTATACCTGGAAAGCCATTGATACTATACATTGCGGCGCAAGAAAGGTCTGTTGGAGCATTGTTGGCCCAAGAAAATAGTGAGGGGAAAGAAAACTCCCTTTACTACTTGAGCAGGATGATGACACCAAATGATCTGAATTATTCACCAATTGAAAAGCTGTGTTTGGAGCTAGTCTTCTCAATTCAAAAGTTGAAGCACTATTTTCAAGATCATGTTGTCCGTCTTGTTTCCAAAGCAAATCCCATCAAGTTCGTGATGTCAAAACCTGTTCTTAGTGATAGACTAGCGAGATGGTATCTCCAATTTCAATAATTCGAGATCTTATACATCCCTCAAAAGGCTGTAAAAGGACAAGCATTGGCAGACTTCTTGGCAGATCATCTAATACCTGATGACTGGGAGCTAACTGACGAACTACCTTATGAGGACACAATGGTCGTTGAAGTTCAACCTCCATGGAAGATGTACTTTGATGGTGCTGCGCATCGCGGGGGACTGGTGCTGGCGTAGTATTTATCACTTCTCAAGGTGAAGTCTTGCCCTACTCCTTCACCATGACACAACTTTGTTCCAACAATGTTGTTGAGTATCAAGCATTAATACTTGGGCTTGAAATGGAAGTTGATATGAAGCAATTGCAGTTGCAAGTCTTTGGTGACTCCCAGTTAGTGGTCAATCATCTTTTGGGTAATTACAAGGTTAAGAAGCCTGAAATACCCCCATATCATGATTACGCAAAAAAGTTAATGGGGTGGCTCGATGATGTGACTATTCAGTATGTGCCAAGGAAACAAAATACAAGGAAAGAAAATAAGAAGGCCGGTGCTTTAGCTGCCTTAGGTTCATCGTTAACCCTGCCTGATCAAGCACAAGTTACTGTCTGCCAAAAATGGGTAGTACCGCCACTAAATGAGGTTGAAGGTGAAGAAAATAAACTCGAGCATCTTGTCGCTGTTTCTGAAGTTGAGAAAGAAGAATGACGATAACCCATTATCAACTAGTTGTGTTATGGGATACTTCCAGAAAATCCGAGGAGAAGGACTGAAATCCGTCATCGTGCACCTCGCATCCTTTACTACAAAGACACTCTATACAGAAGGTCATTCGAGGGAGTACTCTTGTGATGCTTAGGGGAAGAAGAATCACTCCAAGCTTTGCAAGAGGCACATTCTGTGGTATGTGGGTCGCACCAGTCTGGACCAAAGCTCCGGTTCCATATAAAAAGGATGGGATATTATTGGCCAACGATGGTAAAAGACTGCTTGGACTATGCTCGAAGATGCAAGGCTTTTCAATTCCATGTGAATTTTATTCATCAACCTCCTAGTGTTGCACCCGACTGTTGCATCCTAGCCATTTGACGCTTGGGGATTGGATGTTGTTGGACCACTGCCAAAGTCCTCTGATGGGAACCTATACATCTTGTTTGCAACTGACTACTTCTCAAAATGGGCTGAAGTTGTTGCTCTTAAGGAGGTAAAAAAGGAAAATATTGCAAGTTTCATCCGAGTAAACATAATCTATCGATTTGTCATTCCTCGTTACATAATAATGGATAATGGAAAGTCATTCGACAATAAGTTGATGAACAAGATTTGTGATCTCTTTGGCTTCAAGCAACGTAACTCTTCGATGTACAATGTTGCCGCCAATGCTCTAGTTGAGGCATTCAACAAAAGTCTATGCAAACTGTTGAAGAAAGTCATCTCCAAATCCAAACGAGAATGGAATGACCGTATAGAAGAAGCTCTATGGGCATATAGGACGACTCGCCGCACGCCAACACAAGCAACTCCTTATTCACTCATATGGAGTCGAAGTCGTCTTGCCAGTTGAGCGTCAAATACCTTCATTATAAATGGCTATTCAAGAAGGGGTCACTGATGAAGAAAATGCTCGACTTCGATTAGCAGAGTTAGAGGCTCTTGATTAGAAGAGGTTGGAGGCCCAACAGAGTCTTGAATGGTATCAAGCTCGATTGTCTCGTGCCTTCAATAAAAGAGTTCGCCCGAGATCCTTTCAAGTAGGAGATCAAGTCCTTGACATAAGAAGACCCATTATCACTTCCCATAAACCTGTAGGGAAGTTCACTTCAAAATGGGATGGACCATATGTCGTGCAAGAAGCTTATTCTAGTGGGGCTTACAAGCTAATTGATGCAGATGACATGAGAATCGGCCTTATCAATGGCAAGTTTTATAAGAAGTATTATCCTTGAAGTTGCAACACTCCTTAATGCATGAGCATAAACTACATATTACTCCTGGACCACATGAGTCTAAACTGTGTAAGGCCCAAAAACAAAGGGTCCGCTAGGTTGAAAACTCGAAAGAGGTGGCCTAGGCAAAAGTTAGGACATAAAAAATAAATAAAAAATATAAAAAAAAATTCTACCCATTCTGAACTACGGTATGACTTGATCATCTTCTACGAGGTACGTAGGCAGCTTAGAGTTTCATTCTGAGTTCAGTCGCATAAATTCAAAATATACATAATCCACCAATCGTTATCTGAATGAAGTACGATGGAATGTAATTCATTCAATCAGTATTTGAAAATCGAGCTGGGACACCATGCTTCTGTTAAACTTTGGATCCCATTTGATTTAAAGGGGGCAAGCTTCTATGCTAAATTGGTGTCTACAATGAAATTATTAATATCTTTTAAGGGGGATGCCAAGCATTTGTATTGAAGTTTGGGGATCCGTTATGCCTTCATGCATGCCACACCTTCAAGTTATTATGGTCTACCTTCATGACATTTCAAATTCAGAGAGACTTGGACCCAAGATATTTGGTGAGAATGAAGCTCTTGAATTTCATTTTTTTACAATTAAAAGGGTCTTACAATCTCAAGGCTCCCACACCAATATATAAAGATTTTGGTAAAGTCGCGCTAATTTGAAACTGTCGGCATATCAGGAACCAAAGTTGACTTCGAAATATTATCTGAAACTATTCTTATGGAATTAAGTTTTTTATTTTGGATATATTATAGATTTGGAAGTTAAGTATCCAATGGATCAAACGGTTCGTGACTTCGACATTCCTACATCAAGATAAAAATATTTTGGTGAAGTCATGCAAATCTGAAATCGTCAACATGGCAGAATTTGAAGTTAGCTTCAAAATAATATCTGGGACGATTCTCAATATGTTCGATTCTGAATTTTGGATATGTCTTAGATTTTGAAGTCGAGTTTCCATAAAATTAAACGGTTTGTGATCTCGACATTCCTACATCAAGATACAAATATTTTGGTAAAGCCATGTAAATCTGAAATCGTCGACGTGACAGAATTTGAAGTTAGCTTCAAAATATTATCTGGAACGATTCTCGACGTGTTTGATTCCGAATATCGGATATGTATTAGATTTTGAAGTCTAGTTTTCATAAATTAAACGGTTTGTGATTTAGACATTCCTACATCAAGATACAAATATTTTGGTGAAGTTGTGCAAATCTGAAATCGCTCAAGTGACAGAATTTAAAGCTAGATTCAAAATAATATCTGGGATGATTCTCAAAGTGTTTAAGTCCGAATTTTGGATATGTCTTAGATTTTGAAGTCTAGTTTCCATGTAATTAAACGGTTCATAATTTCAACTTTTCTACACTAAGATATAAATTATTTGGTGAGACTGCTCAAATCTAAAATTTTCAACGTGGTGAAATCAAACGGTTCATTATTTGGACTCTCCCACGACAAGATAAGAATCTCTCATTACGAGTACTAAAAGCTGTTAATTATGTGACCAAGATAAATGTCGGGCAATGTAAAGCAAAAGAGAAGCAATCTGATTTAAAATGAAATAAATATCCACTAGGTCAACCTAACATAAGGATGAAAGGGGAGAAAATTCTAAAAGCCTAATCTAAGCACAACTTGTAGTTGGCCAAATCCTTGAGCATAGCTTCCAAGTACTTCTTCTTCTTCTCCAAATCGGCCAAGTCGTCAGCAGTCAACAAGGTAGTGCAGCATGCGTCATACTTCTTTCTAGTAATTGAGGGTCCTAACTTGGCTTCTTCAACTTCTTTCTCAGCAACTTTTAAAAGGGCTTCTAAGTCCTTATCTTTTGCACGGAGCTTCTCTATCTTCTCTTTCACTGTGACTAGGGACTGGGGGATAGATGACACTTCTCTAACCTTTTCTTCTTCCTCAATCATGACATTTGTGAGGTGTACCTCAACGTCTGATATTGCAGTCTCTTCAACCTTCTCAGATAAAGTCGACCGTGTCTTGTTATATGAAGCAGCAAGATCAAAAAGGGACTCTAATAGGCTTCTCAAAGGGGAAATATCCACATCATCCCCATCCATTTCCTCAAGGATCACTTTAGTATTTTCTTCAAGCTCAGAGGGATTAACGACTACACCAAATGGAATAATACTTTTGTCAAGTGGAGTATGGATCTCTTCTCTTTGAACTTCTTTGTGTAGCATGGGTCCACTGTTTGCGCGCAACTCAACTACCTTAAACTGTAAAGTAGGAATCCTATCAATCACTAAGACATCCTCGATCCGGTCTTAAATGATATTTGTGATTGTCTCAACAGTATTCATCAAAAATTGTAAGTGGTAAAAATCTTCAAGAAGGCTTCCATGCGCCCTTGCCCACCAAGATCTATAGTTAGACAATGTAAACTTCTTCATATTGGACCCAAAAGGAGGAAATATCGCCCTCGACTTAGATCTAGTCAACACACAAATCCGTGCAAGTCTTAACCCTTCTTCTAGTGAGGCCTCACAATAATCTTGCTCTAAGCGACCAGGGGTGTCTTGATAAAAACCAAATTGGAGGCTAAATCGATGAGGGCTGTAAGGTTGAATAATAAAGTTGACTCCGTCCCTCAAAGGAAGATAATTCGAGCGAATACTCATAAAGAAATTTAACTCGAAATCATCTGCCTTACCATTGTCATAGTAGCGGTACGGATCAGATCTGCGGGGCATTGTCGAAGTCCAAATGATATTTTCTCCGTTACGAATACGCTTCCTTGCTTCCTCTTTCCCAAAATATCTAGCAGCACCTTCACTGGAACATGCGGCCATGAGAGGAACAGCTGGCCCCTTTTCATACGGAAAATTAGTCTTAAAGTAATGGGCTAACCAACCATAGACATAATGAACTGGAAAGCAGGATCAAGCAACAAGCACTTTGAAATCTCGTTCAAACCCTTATATATTCTGGCTAAGATCGGGACTGCAAGGCTAACTCTTCATTTACAAGCAAGATGACACGCGATCTTAAAGGTCCCAGGACGAATGAAGTCACCATCTTTTGAAGGAAGCACAAAAATACATAACCAACAAGATAGAAAAGCAGCCAAGTATGTTTCGTCTTTCTTGTCACCCATTACTCCTAGCTTATAGAACAGATCTTCTTCCACAGTCAACCAATTTACCGTTTCCTCTAGGACCCTTGTAGGATTGTGAGTTGATTTCAAACAAGCAGACTTCTTTTCTTATCTTAAAGGAGGATGAGTATACTTCATTGTCTTTCTGCACCAGAACTCTACCCATTTTTTCGCAGAAACCTTTGGATCGTTGCTACCTCCCTCTCGGAGCCGATGGAAAGAATCAAACAAATGTTTACAAGTCTGGGGAAGAAACCTTCTCCCCTTGTCGTACGTGCCTGTAAGCTCTTCAACATTTGGCACAATTTCTTCATAAGGAGATCCTGCTATAGGCAAACCACCGATCTTATACAAATCCCAAAGTGATATGGATGTTTCTCTAGCAGAGGGAAGCAATGTGTTGGTAACAGGGCACCATGCCTTACAGAAAGCCTGCATAATATTCGTATTACGATCATATGTGAAGAGTGAAGCATATACGGTGTCATAAATTCTTGCACCCTCCAGTGTCAAGCGACACCTACTTAAGACATCTTCTGCCCGTTCCCAGTAGCCAGGAACGTAATGAAATTCACCGCCGAATGGCAAATTATTGCCCCAATAAGTCTCCTTGTTAATGATTCGACGCCCTAGGCATGGTAAGGTACTCGCAAAATTCCAAGCATGATGGGTAGTGGTGTGAAGCACCCATGTCTTGGGAGGACGACTATTTTATTCAAGCGTCCAGTCTGTAAAATAAGGTGGGTCCCTCAATGGTACCCATGAAGCAACATTATACTGGCCGATTAGTGACCTATCAACTGGTAACCTTGTCCCCTCCTTGCTTCCTTTATGGTCCGATATGATAAGGCATTGAGAATTAGAGGAAGAAATTCTGTCTTTGAAGTAAACCATGTTTAGACTGCAAAAAGAGAGAAAGTGTTTATTAGCTTTTAGCTAAGAAATGCGATATTCATGGCCTCAAATTCATAATATAATCCTACCAAGCATGGAAAAGGCAAAGTCTTTGGCTTAGACAGTGTAATGGTCTATGCCTTAGATAAAATGAAGTTAAATCTTCAAGCAAGACGAAGTCATTAGCTTAGACGGTGTAATGGTCTTCGCTTAAGACAAAATAAATCTTTGGCCCGGGACGGTGTAATGGTCTATGCCTTAGATAAAATGAAGTTAAATCTTCAAACAAGATGAAGTCATTAGCTTAGACGGTGTATTGGTCTTTTCTTAAGACAAAATAAATCTTTGGCCCAGATGGTGTAATGGTCTATGCCTCAGATAAAATGAAGTTAAATCTTCAAACAAGATGGAGTCATTAGCTTAGACGGTGTAATGGTCTTCGCTTAAGACAAAATAAATCTTTGGCCCGGGATGGTGTAATGGTCTCTGCTTCAGATAAAATGAAGTTAAATCTTCAAACAAGATGGAGTCATTAGCTTAGACGGTGTAATGGTCTTCGCTTAAGACAAAATAAATCTTTGGCCCGGGATGGTGTAATGGTCTCTGCTTCAGATAAAATGAAGTTAAATCTTCAAACAAGATGGAGTCATTAGCTTAGACGGTGTAATAGTCTGCGCTTCAAATAAAAAATGAAGTCTTTAGCTCAGACGGTTTGATGGTCTTCATCGCGAACTTTTAAAGGTTTTCGCTATGAACTTTTAAAGATCTTGACCACAAGCTTTTAAGGATCATTGCGGTCTTCACCACAAAGTTCATCGTTAACTTTTATGGTTTGCCGCCGCAAATTTTAAAGATCTTCATCACAAACTTTTAAAGGCCTTCGTCTCGAACTTATAAAGGACTTCATAGTTTGACGAAGTTACTTCTAAAAAAAAAAGACAACAAAGAATAACAGAGGAAGAAAATACAAGAAAAAAATTAACTTTGCGTCAATGCCACTAAGTCGTCAAAAGTAGACTCAAAGCAATTTGCAAACGCTCAAATTGGTATTGAAATTGGTACAAATGAAATGAAGTAGGTATGATATTTATAGATGTCAAAAGGTAGCTGTAGAAAAAGTAAATACCGATGTGGGAGGCAGATAATACAATTGATCTCCTGGAAGGATTCGGCTACGAGCGGAGGACAAATTTTCGACGTAGGATTGCTGCTACCTTTTGTTTGCCATAATTTGATTCCAATTGGAATTTGATGGCAATGGAATTCCATTCTAAAGCAAAAAAATTGCCTAAAGTTAAGGCAAATGTCAAATAACAAAAGAATATATCATACATGGCTTTTGCATTTGAGTTTCTTATCGATTAAATATAGTAAGGTTTGAAAGAATTTTTTTTTAATCATTCAAAAGTGAGAGTTTTTGGAAATATTAAAGTTTAAATACCAACTATGTGAGATCAGTTATCCATATTTGCAATTAAATGTGATTGACAAAGTAATCTCAAGCTATATATGTTTTGGAGTTCAAAGTTGACGTGATATTGGAAGTTGATGTTGCATGATACTTCAAGCCTAGTAATGAAGATTGCCTACTCACAAGTTTTGAAGTAGGGAGCATTTGTAGGCATATGAATTTTACTAAAATTAAATTCATAAAATAATTTGGGTTTTATTAGTCCAAATAAATACTACGGGCTAATATAATTGAATTAATTATATAAGTCCAACATATATGGATTAAATAAATAAGTCTTAATCCATTGGGCTAGACCATTTAGTTGGGCTACAAATGATGAGCCCATTTCATTAGGCCCAATATGTCATCTTCCTAGAGGCCCAGTTTTGTGCCACGTGTCAAATGACGTGGGGCGCCTAGTCAAATAGCATAACCAATGGGATCATGCCACGTGTCAAAATGACAAGGCACGCCAGGTCACATTAAAAGGCCAATGAAATTGCACCACATGTGCAAGTGACATGTTCTGGCCAATCAAATGCGGCCATGTCACACTTCAATTTGATTGGTCGAAAAGAGTTTTTTCTTATCACAACTCTTCCTTCCCACAACTATAAATAGGGGTCTTTATAACCCATAAAAGGGACCAGAAGTTATAACAAAAAGCAAGAGAGAGCTCGGATCAAACGTCGCAAATTTCTCTACAAGTTTCAAACTTCAAGCAATTAAGTTCAAGCTCAAGAACGAAGAACAATTCAAGTATTCAAGATCAAGAACGAAGTCAAATCAAATACAATTTGTTCAAGATCAAGGCCACTTGTTCGTGATACAATAAATCAAATTCAAATTCAGGATCAAGCTCAAAGGCCCTTGGATTTATATTGAAAAGAAGAATCAGAGGATTCATAGAGATTGTACACTCATAATATTCGAAATAAAATACTACGATTATTGTAATATTTTTCGGTCTTGATTTTTATTTTCTCGACGCAATTTATTGTCTACATACTTATTTACTAATATTTTTCTACTACATATATAGGATCTAAGCTAAAGTGACGGGGCAAAATTTACAAAAACAAACCGTATATCTTATATTACATCCCAATGCTAGTCAGAGAAAACTAATATTCCACTTGAAATATACATTCACACCAGTATTTCGATCAATATTTTGCTGTAACTTAAATATCGAAGTTCGGCATGCAAATTAAATAAACTTCAATATTTGAAATACTTAAATTTATGGCCGAAGGGGAGCTAAAAGTATTTTAAGATTTCCAAAATAGATATTGGACTTTTACCTTTAAAAGTTTCAAACTTCACTATCGTGTATCGAGATTTCACCTTAGAGATTTTTTAAACTCCAATAACAAATCATGGGGTTTGAACCAATAAATATTAAAACTTTCTTCCATATTTTGATTAAGGATATGCTCGTCCAAATTTTATTGTCGCATTAAATAATGGTTATTTCCTTTTATATAAGTAATAGCTAAAAACTTATAGCATGCCTGAACAATGGCCATCTCATCTGATTTTTCTTGGTTAAAGTCCCCATGTTGGATCAAGAAGCTGAATGGTTTTGAAGATTGACAAATGAACTCAGAGTTGAACCAGGTCCATCATTGGAGACATAGACATGCAGAGTTAATGGCACGTGTGGTGATCACAAACAGGAGATAAGCACAATCAGTGATCTGAAGATATATCTCCTGATCGTAAAGGTTGCAAATTGATAGGGAGATGGACTCTTTATTCAGTAAGGACAGAATAAAGATGAAGAGGATCTAGGGAGTTGAGATCAACTAGAACTCTTCCACCAAGGAAGAGTTGCATCTGAATTCTAATATATCTCCTTTTCTACGTACCTATATATTGTCAAGTGTTCTTATTGAACAGGTGCGCACAAACGTAGCAAAACAAGAATTGAGAACAAAATTACCAAAGCAATTTTGTAAGCAGTTCGTTTGAGAATTTCCTGTGCGATTCTGAAGCAGCTTGAACCAGCTAGAAGAATCAGTTCCATCTGTTGTCTTTTAGTCTAGTTTATTTGTAGTTGGTGATTATGAAGTGTATCTTTCAGCTTTATCTAGAAGCAATTGTAATATATACTGAGTATTCAAGTTAGAGTTAACTTGAAGGTGGTCGCAAATAGCTAGAGGCTAGTTTTCCACAAGGGGATTAGAGTTAGTCCTTAGGTTTACAAAAGAGTTTATTTTGTAAATGCTGTTTGGCTCATTGATTTAGTGAAGAGTTTGGGAAAATCCTACTGGGAAGTAGGTCGTGATTTTTTCACATTTTGAGCCAAGTGTTTTCCACGTAAAAATGTTGTGTTCCTATATTTTCTGCAATTATTATTACGCAAACTATAGGAGTTGGAACACATAGAAGAACTTGGTCCTTCTATAACTACTGCACGCAAAAATTGATCACCACACAAATCACCCCCCCCTCTTGTGTGGTATTGACATAGATAAATAACAATTGGTATCAGAGCGGGTTATCCTTGAAGAGGCTAACACCTTAGGAAAAGATCAAGATGAGTGCACCACCTGGGAACTGGGAAGGACAATCAACTGCTAGGCCACCACTCTTCAATGGCCAGTACTACTCCTGGTGGAAGAACAGGATGAATGATCACTTAATTAGAGAAGACTATGAACTATGGGACATAGTCACTGACGGTCCTTTGGCCACCATGAAGAAGACTGCTGAAGGAGTAGATGTGCCAAAGACAAGAGTTGACTGCACTGCTGAAGACTTAAGAAAATAGGAAAAGAATGCCAAGGCCAAGAAGTGGCTAGTGTGTGGACTTGGTCCAGATGAGTACAGTAGAATTCAAAGTTTACTGCTAAGGAAATTTGGGACACTTTGCAAGTGGCTCATGAAGGAACTCCACAAGTGAAAAGATCCAGAGGTACATTACTATATTCTCAATATGAGAATTTCTCTATGAAGGAAGGAGAGATCATCCAAGAGATGTACACTAGGTTCACTACTCTGACAAATGAACTAAAATCTCTTGGAGAGACTATCCTTGAAGAAGACAAAGTTGAAAAGATTTTGATAATGGTTCTGCCAGTCTCTTGGGAGAGTAAGATCACTTCTATTCAGAAATCCAAGAACATGACAACCCTCAGATTGGATGAGCTAATTGGAAATCTCACTGCCTATGAACTTAGAAGGCAGAAAATAAAGATGGATGCTCCCAAGAAGGGAAGAAGTCTGGCACTGAGAATCATTGAGGGAACAGATCTGGAGGAAGATGAAATGTCTATTATCACCAAGGAATTCAGAAACTATCTCATGAGGAAAAGGGGCATCTCAAGAGATGGAAACTAAAACAAGGCAAAGGCACCAGAAAAACCCACCAACGAGGGATGCTACAAATGTGGAAAAACTGATCATCACATCAAGAATTGTCCTTAGTGGGAAGTTGAATGGAAAAGGGAAAGATCTAAACAAAGGAACTGGAAGAAGGAACTGGTTCATCCCAAGAAAAATACAACATCAACAAAAGTTATGGTTGCTGCTTGGGGAGAAAGTTCAGATGAAGAATCAGATGATGAAAATGGAGATAAGCAAGCACTCATGGCAATTGGTAAATCAGATGAGGAATCAGAGGTAAGTATATCTCCTCTCAAAAACAAGATTAAGTTCTTATCCAAAGAAAAACTCTATGAATTGTTACTTGACTTCATTGATGATTCTGAAGAAATAAATAAAGAAAAAGAACAGTTGTCTAAGGAGTGTGTAATGTTAAAAGCAAAGTGTAAGAACCTGGACCTCAGAGTAAGTAAATCTGTAAATGAAAATACTGCCTTGAAGAATCAGGTTCATCCACTTGAAACTAAGGTCCTACAGTTAACATCTGAAAATTTAAAGCTGAAACTAGGAACTAGCAAGAAGACAACTGACAACTCTCAACTCATGTTAGAAGAAAATGTAGGCAGACTAAAGGATGAGTTGTATAATAAAGATGAACAGATAAAAGTGCTAAAAGAGGAACTTGGAAAGGTCAAACATGAACTGGATCGAACATGCAAATGGATTAAATCTTCTGATGCCTTGACATGGCTTCAAGAAAATCACAATAGCAACAGACTAGGACTTCGCTTTGGGAGTCAACTGCCTAAATGGGATCCCAAAAGTAAGTACCTCACACTTCTTGAGAACAAAATTTGCACCCACTGTGGTAATACTGGTCACTACAATATTGAATGAAATGCAAAAGAGCAGGACAGTCAAAGGAATAAAAGTTTTGTTCGAAAGAATAATTGGCTACCAAATTGGGCCAGAAGAAGCTTAATTCATCCTTTTTTCTCATAGAAAAGGACCCAAACTAGTTTGAGTTCTTAAGACTAACCTATGATTTTCTTTTGTAGGTTCAAGTGAAAGGGAGCAGTAAAATATGGTACTTGGATAGTGGTTGCTCAAAGCACATGACAGGGAACAAGGAACAGTTCCTTTCACTTGAAAACCTCAAAATAAGAAATGTCTCCTTTGGAAATAGGAAGAAAGGTGAAATTATTGGGGTTGGTAAGGTAGGTAAGAATGACACATGTTCCATTGAGAATGTTTACTTGATAGATGGCTTAAAATATAGCCTAATCAACGTGTCACAACTGTGTGACAGAGGTAACCTGGTTGCATTCACTTCTATAAAATGTTTTGTGATTAATCTTATCACTGACAAGATTATATTACAGGGGAAAAGAGTGAATGATATCTATATCATAGACCTGTCCACACTATCAGAAAACGAATTTACTTGTTTGAGTGTGTTGGACAGTGATCCCCTTCTTTGGCACAAAAGACTTTGATATGCAAGTTTAAATCAACTCAACAAACTAGTCTCCAAGGACCTAGTGATAGGTCTCCCTAACATTAAGTTCAAGGAAGACAAAGTTTGTGAGGCTTGTGCAAGGGGGAAGCAGGTAAGGTCCTCTTTCAAAAACAAGAAAGTAATAAGTACCACCAGGACGTTGGAACTGGTTCATATGGATCTATGCGGTCATATGAGAACATTAAGCAGATGTGGTAAGAGATATGTAATGGTGCTTGTTGATGACTATTCTAGATTTACCTGGACATTGTTTCTAACATCTAAAGATGAAGCATTTGACATGTTTACTTCTTTTGTAAGAAAAATACAGAAACAATTAGGAAATCAACTTGTATCAATAAGGTCTGATCATGGCACTGAATTTGGAAAATGCAAAGTTTGCTGAATTTTGTGATGAACATGGCATAGATCATAAATTTTCTGCCCCCAGAACTCCACAACAAAATGGAGTTGTTGAAAGAAAGAACAGAACCTTTGAAGATATGGATAGAACCATGTTTCTTTCTAGTAAACTACCTCATAGCTTCTGGGCAGAAGCAATAACCATTGCATGCTACAGCATAAATAGGTGCATGACTACACCACTTGTAGAGAAGACTCCTTATGAGTTACTTAAAGGGAGAAAGACCAATATATCCCATCTTAGGGCTTTTGGTTGTAAGTTCTTTGTGCACAACAATGGCAAAGACTCGCTAGGTAAGTTTGATCCCAGAAGTGATGAGGGAGTATTCTTGGGATATTATTCACATTGTATGGCTTATAAAGTGTATAACAAAAGAACTATGTGTGTTGAAGAGAGTGTGCATGTTGTTTTTTATGAAACTAACATTCTTTTTGAGAGATAGGAACAAGTAGATGAAGAAATTGGGCTGGTCAGAAACTCATACCAAACTGGAGCAACACTGGAGGAAGGAACGGGTGATGGAACAAGTTCATCCATCCCAGGAAACATGCCAGGGGGAACTGAGCAACAAATTAATTTCCAAACATCATTGGAACCTGCCCATAATCATGTTCCTCAGCAACAAGACATTGTAGGATCTTCAAGTAATACCAAGTTGGTTGTAAAACCACACAAATATCAAAGCTCATACCCCATTGAGAACATTATAACTGATCCAACATCTGGAATCAGAACCAGATCCTCTTTGAAAAATATGTGTGCATTTGATGCTTTTCTATCCCTGATTGAACCTAAAAATATTGTTGAAGCTTTGTAGGATGCATATTGGGTAAATGCAATGCAAGAAGAACTCAACCAATTTGAAAGGAGTCAAGTTTGACATCTGGTACCTAGACCATTTGATAGATCAGTGATTGGCACAAAGTGGGTATTCAGAAATAAACTTGATGAAGATGGAACAGTTACAAGAAACAGGGCAAGATTGGTGATTCAAGGATACAGTCATGAGGAAGGAATAGATATGATGAAACCTTTGCTCCTGTGGCAAGGTTGGAAGCAATTAGGCTCCTCATAGCCTTTGCTGCTTACATAGAATTCACCCTTTACCAGATGGATGTCAAGAGTGCCTTCTTGAATGGCTATCTCAAGGAAGACGTGTTTATAAAGCACCTTCCGGGTTTGAAAACAAGGGAAATCCTGATCATGTGTACAAGCTTGACATAGCACTGTATGGACTCAAGCAAGCTCCAAGGGCATGGCATGAAAGGCTTTCAAAATTCCTGATGGAACATGACTACAAGAGAGGTAAAATTGATAGCACCTTATTCTTGAAGGAAAAAGGTAAATATCTCTTGGTATTGCAGATATATGTAGATGACATAATCTTTGGGGCAACTTCTGAAAATCTAAGTAAAGAATTTGTTAAACTAATGGAGAGTGAATTTGAAATGAGCATGATGGGTGAGCTTAACTTCTTTTTAGGCTTACAAATTAAAAAAAATTCAAATGAAACTATGATCAATCAGCAAAAATATGTGAAAGAATTTCTTAAAAGATTTAAAATGGAAGACTCAAAGGAAATTGACACTCCTATTGCAACAGCCACAAAACTAGATTTAAATGAACCTGGTTCATCTATCGATCAAAAGTTGTATAGAGGAATGATTGGTTCATTGTTGCATCTTACTTCCAGTAGACCTGACATTGTCTTCAGTGTAGGGCTTTGTGCAAGATTTCAGGCTAATCCAAAGGAATCACACTTAACTGTAGTAAAGAGAATCTTGAGATACCTTAAAGGCACCACATACCTTTGTCTTTGGTATCCTAAAGGTAGTAATTTTGATCTTGTGGGATATTTTTGATGCTGACTATGCAGGATTTTTGGTAAATAGAAAGATCACCTCAGGTATGGCACACTTTTTGGGCTCATGTCTTGTGTCTTGGGCCACTAAGAAACAGAATTCAGTAGCTCTATCTACTGTTGAGGCTAAGTACGTGGCTGCAGCCTTATGTTGTGCTCAGTTACTATGGTTAAGCAACAACTGATGGACTTTGGCATAGAGGTTGGATGCATTCCTATCTTCTGTGATAACACTAGTGCTATTAGTATGACAAAGAACCTCGTTCATTATAAAAGAACATAGCATACAGATGTTAGACACCATATTCTAAGAGACAACTATGAGAAGGGAATGATCTCTATTGAATTCTGTGCTACTGACAAACAAATTGCTGACATCTTTACTAAGGCACTAAGTAGAGAGCATTTTGAGAGAAACAAGTTAGAATTAGGGATGATTAAGATTGCCTAATTGAACCAATTCAAAAAAAAATGGAG
The DNA here is from genome assembly GCA_005239525.1 of Nicotiana knightiana. NCBI lineage: Eukaryota > Viridiplantae > Streptophyta > Magnoliopsida > Solanales > Solanaceae > Nicotiana > Nicotiana knightiana. The sequence continues at coordinate 20,671 of ML382931.1, read as the reverse complement.
AAAATTGTTTTGGCTAGGAATTCTGAAAGGTGTAAATAATCAGAATAATCGTTGCTCAGTCTCATGCCTTAAAAGGCATGCTCTCGTGACATGTGTTAATATGACTCCTTGGTTTCTAATGATGTTTTTCTATTTTTTTAAGTTGAGGCTTAATCAAGAGATTCTAACAAGATGAACTTGGTTCATCGTTGTTGGTTCATCTGACAGACATGGTATGTGCTCATCACTATATACATATTGAAATATCAATAGTTACTCATGAGCGAGACTCTATCTATAATAAGCTTTTACAAAATCTAGTACCTATCCCAAATTCTAACCAGTTTCAAAGAGTCAAATCAAATTAAAATGGCCTAGATTATAGGGGAGTCATAACCGTCACTTATCACCTGACACTTATGAACCGATTAAACTCCCACTTGACCAAAAATTACACCTGTTGTGTATTTATTAACCAAGCCTTAAAAATCATCACTTCCCTAATCCTTCACCATTTTTTCCTAAAGCCATAACCGTCGAAACCCTTTCAACCTTTTACTCAAACACCTTGATCCTGATTTTCTTTAATCATCACCATGGCTAACACTCCACCTCCTGGTTCATCCTCCTCAATCACACCTAACTACAATATCACGCTTGAAGATACTGGTTCCACCCCATCTCAATCAAATTCTTCCACTCCATCTCAATCACATCCCACCACCCCTCAAAACATCAATTTTATGTCTCCTCTAATCACTCATGTTGTACAACCAAGCCCAAATCCAGAACCCAGGAGAGGGCGTGTGAAAATGTTCGCCAGAAAGACTGTGGCCTATGGCTCTCTAGCTAGGAAATTGAACGCAAAGCTTCAAGCTAGAATTCCAATGACTCTTTCAAGTCCGCCACAGAGGGGGAAGCAACTGATTCTTCTGATTTCAAACAGGTAACATCTAAAATTGGGTCTGAGCCAATCACTTCTGAAAATAGGTTTGTTTTAATTGGGTATGTAGTGGATGTGGAGATTCCTGATTGGAGAAGAAGAGGCGATAAAAATAACTTTGAGAGAGAGGGAGAAAGAAGTACTAAGAGGGGAACAGGGGAAAGAGGCACTCCATTGGAAATTTGTGGGACTGTCCCATTGGTTGTTGAAGAAGGTGCCAAGGATTTAGGCGGAAGTAATTCTAGAGAGGCTGCAGAGGGGCTAGAAAGTCTTCAATATGCAACCGATGAACCTGGTTCATCCATTGTATAAACTTTGGCTGATCTTATGAGAAAATTAGGGGAGAGCTATAAACCCAAAAAGAAGAAGACACCCAAGACCAAGAAAGTTGCTCCTTCGGTGGAAAGAAAGAAGAGAAAAGCCACTCCCTCTGCTGATGATTCCATTCCTAGAGGTCGCACTACAAGGAGTGCAATTAGGCAGAGTAAAGAGGGGTTGCAGAAAGATTTGAGGGAGAGTAGCAGAAAGAAAGCTGAATAGGGGAAGGCAAAAGTGTTTGAGCCCGCAAAGGCGGTTGATGTTGAGGAGATGGACTTGGTCCGTCAAGAGGAACAAATGGCAGAAGTTGAGATTGAGACACCCAAACCAAAGAAGGCCAAGACTTCTTATAAGAAGTCAGCATCTGTGTCTGCTACACCCTTGACTGTTGGTAGGAGGACTAGGTCCACAAAGAAATCAAAGAAGGCTCAGGTTGATAATGATGAGTGGAGTGGAAAAGAAGCAGAGGATTCTGGTAGAGAGACAGACAAATTGACAAAATTTGGGAAGCGCATGATACTGAAGGGAAGGTTGTTGAAGGATCTTGAAGAATCCAGCATGATTTACCTTGTGGACACTCTGGACGTATAGGGCTGGAAGGACATGGTCCTTCAACTAGAAGGCAGGCTGGTCAGGAGTGAGATTGTCGAGTTCTTGGCAAATGCAGAAGTCAAGGATGGCAGGGTATCCAGTCAGGTAAAGAGGGTTAAGATCTCCGTTGATGCCAAGGATCTGGGTGAGATTCTTGGGATTCCCGCTGAGGGATATGATGATTATACAAGGCAGAGGTGGCCCAGCTTGGATGGACTTCCTTCTGCACAACAAATCACCAGGAGGTTCAGTGATAATGATGAAGAAGTGGAACCAAGGGTTGTGTTCAAAAGCGAGATGGCACCTCAACACAAAGTGGTTTTTGAGTTTGTCAATAAATGCATACTGCCCAGGCAAGAGAGGAGGCACATAGCAAACTATATGGATTTAACTCTCATGGAGTGCCTGGACAGTGGAAGGCAAATCAACTGGCCTTCTTTCATTATTCAGTTGCTGGACAGGGTGGTAAATGGATGCAAGGCTCATGCTATCCCATATGGGTTCATCCTAACGATTGTGTTTTCTCACTTCGAAGTGCCCGTGAAGAAAGCAGAAATGGCCACTATCAAGGACCATTTTGGGAAGAACACACTTCTGACATGCGACTATGTTGTGAATGTTCCTGACGATGAACCTGGTTCATCAAGGAAAACGTATGTGAATAGCAAGGTCAGGTTGCTTGTGCAGGAATGTGGGGTTAAGGATGCTGAAATCCTTCGCCTGAAGACCCGCCTTACAGAGGTTGAGGCTGTGCGGGATGCTCTCAGATATGAACTGGCAAATGAAAAGGAGAAGAATGCAGGGATTCTTCAACAAATTCTCTCTCTTCTCCAAGCAAAGAACCCAACCTCCACCCCTTCCCAGCTTTAGGTTTCCAGTGCCGTTCCTCACCCCTCTATGACCCAGTTCGGGATTTTTTTTTGCTATCTTTTGCTCATGACCGTAACTGCTTTTATTTCTTTATGTGTTTAGTGCTTGAACTATGCTCTTGTCAATGAACTGTGTTGTTTTTGCTCTTACCTATTTGTCTCACTTTCCTTGATAGTTTACATCCTTGGTTTACTATTAATGATTAATCCATGTTTGCACTTGCAGTTGCCTCAGTGGCCATGAGTAATTATTATAAATCTGGTAATTCTAACACTTTGCAACTTTTCCATGATGCCAAAAGGGGGAAGATGTGCTATGTTGAAAACTGTGATATTTATAACCTAATGAACCTGGTTCTTTATGATAAATGCTTAATACTATAAAAAGTGTCAATGTTGGATTAAAGTGATTACATGCCTAAGCACAGAATTTGTCATCATCAAAAAGGGGGAATTTGTTGGATCAAGAAGCTGAATGGTTTTGAAGATTGAAAAATGAACTCAGAGTTGAACCAGGTCCATCACTGGAGACATAGACATGTAGAGTTAATGGCATGTGAGGTGATCACAAATAGGAGATAAGCACAATCAGTGATCTGAAGATATATCTCCCGGTCGAAAAGGTTACAAATTGATAAGGAGATGGACTCCTTATTCAGTAAGGACAGAATCAAGATAAAAGAGGATCTAGGGAGTTGAGATCAACTAGAACTCTTCCACCAAGGAAGAGTTGCATCCGAATTCTAGTATATATCCTTTTCTATTGACCTATATATTGTCAAGTGTTCTTATTGAACAGGTGTGCACAAACATAGAAGCAAAAAATGAATTGAGAACAAAATTACCAAAGCAATTTTGTAAGCAGTTCGTGTGAGAATTTCCTGTGCGATTCTGAAGCTACTTGAACCAGCTAGAAGAATCAGTTCCATCTGTTGTATTTTAGTCTAGTTTATTTGTAGTTGGTGATTATAAAGTGTATCTTTCAGATTTATCTAGAAGCAATTGTAATATGTACTGAGTATTCAAGTTAGAGTTAACTTGAAGGTTGTCGCAAATAGCTAGAGGCTAGTTTGCCATAAGGGGATTAGAGTTAGTCCTTAGGTTTACAAAAGAGTTTATTTTGTAAATGTTGTTTGGCTCATTGATTTAGTGAAGAGTTTGAGAAAATCCTACTGGGAAGTAGGTCGTGGTTTTTCACCTTTTGAGCCAGGTGTTTTCCACGTAAAATTGATGTGTTCCTTTATTTTCTGCAATTATTATTCCGCAAACTGTAGGAGTTGGAACACATAGAAGAACCTGGTCCTTCTATAACTGCTGCACGCAAAAATTGGTCACCACACAAATCATCCCCCTCCCCCCCTCTTGTGTGGTATTGACATAGATAAATAACACCCCAGCCCAACCCATTTCTAAATCTCAACGGTAAAGAAAGAGACGAAGTGGTATATGGTGCTTTGGCAGATTCTGAATATTGGTATCCTTGATCCATCTAAGAATGAAATTTCATCTGTTAACGCGTGATCCATACATGAGAGTAAACAAAACATTTAGAATAATTTGAATCATTAATAGGGCTTGAAACTGATAAGGCAGACACACTTTTCATTGAGCTACGTAGTCATATATCAGTATACGAGGTCAGATGCAAATTCAGAACTAATTTCATGAATTCAACTTGCAAGACATTTAGCACTAAATTTATTATATTTTTAAGTTATGGGTTTGAAGATAATGTTTATTGAAACTTTAATCAACTTTTCTATATATATTTATACTTTACGTGCGAAGAGCTACATCTACACAAGTCTTCTTGTCAGCTATGGAGTCTAGAAAATGAGAGGAAGAAGATGAGGAACAGAGAAGGAAGAATCCATTCTCTCTAGATTGAAATATTGTGCTACAATATGCAGAAAAATGAAACATAGGCACCTATTTATACACATTAACTGACGCTAACTTTGTCTTAATTTAATCCTAACTAACTACATCTCACTGATAGTTGTCTATGCCACTCCACTAAATGCTTCCAACTAACTGCCTCCACACTCTCCCTCAAGTTGAGGGATAAAATATATTCTTCATTCACAGCTTGCTCACCAAATGATCATGTTGTGGCCTACCCAAGTTTCTTGTAAGTAATCAGTAAGTTGATCCTTAGTACCAACATGTTGTGTTTGTATCTACCCTTCTTGTGTGCCTCTCTTACAAAGTGACAGTCGATATCAAAATATTTTTTCCATCATGAAATATTGGATGAGCTGCAATTTGCAGCTTTATTGTCGCAAAATAACTACGCATGCAAGTTTGCTTCCACTCTAAGCTTTTTGAACAACCCAATCAACCAAGTGGTCTCAGCCACAGTTGATATCATACTCCTGAATTGTGCTTCAACATAACTTCTGGAGACTATAATTTGTTTCTTTGATTTTCAAGATACCAAAGCCTTTCCAAACTTCACCATGTAGCCAGTTAGTGGAATAACATAAGCTCCCAAATACTCTCAAGTGTTGTAAAGATGGAGCGTTGTGAAATAACTTCTCAAAAGGATATGCCTTTTCAATATGACAGTAAGCAACCTGTTGAGGATATAAACAACAATGGTGACACATTCTCCCCAGAATCTGAGTGGCATAAAGGCCTGAAACCTCAGGGCCCTGGCCATATCAAGAATAGACTTATGTCTTCTTTCTTCCATACTATTCTGTTGAGGGGTATAAACACGAGAGCTTTAATGAACAATACCATACTCCTGCAACAGACCTGTTACCTGTCTATTAAAGAATTAAGTGTCATTTGTTGACCTTAGACATTTAATACCACCATTGAACTGAGTTTTAACAAGAAACAAAAAATTACTCAAGATCACAATAGATTCTGCCTTATCATTCATTAAGAATAGCTAGGTAAATCTAGAGTAGTCATCAACGAAGGTCATGAAATATCTCATACGATCATGAGTATGAAACCTGTATGGCCCATACATCAGCATGTATAATATCAAAAGCTTGAATATAACAAGATTGCTAAGAGAACATGGAATTCTGGTTTGCTTAGCAACAAGACACGCAATACAAGAATGTTCTTTCAACTGAGCATTATGTAGACTTCCTATTTTCTTCAAAACTCTTAGAGGTGCATGACCTAATCTCTTATGCCACAGAGAAGTATCATCAAGGTTCTCAATATCACTCTTATTTTATGTAGTATTATTATTTGCAATGTGATCACTAACAATTATAATTACAGAGGGAATAAAATGAATAACCTCAAGGTCTAACAGCTTTCTGGGATTTTTTTTGTTCGTTGGGCTTCAGAATTTAGAAACCATGATCTTCTTTACCAATCCCATCACTGTCCCAGTGAAGAGTTCATGAAATATGTAACCTTTGGGGCTGACATCAGATTGAATTTGAAATCTGGAATATATAGCACATGGTGTGACTTATCCTTGAATAATGAGAGATCACCAATGTGAATAATAGATAAATGTTCACCATTAGGAAGTTAACTTTTATTTTTGTCACCCTCTAATAGTTCTTTAATATTGCTCAGCAAATTCAGCTTATGAGTTATATATGATTAGTCGTACCTGTTTCTATGATCCAATCACTGCTCACTAAGTGAAACATATATGTTGTTATAGTACATGTTGTATTCATTTGTTAATGAATTAGCCATAATTTTAACATGTTTTTCCTTGGTCAGCATCTACAAGATATGATTGTATTGATCCTGAGTGAAGAAAGGAGCTGAAGGAATACCAGCTGCTGGAGATTGGGATGGAATTGCACTAGAAGTGATCCCATGTGAACCAGATGAATTAGATGAGTGATTTCTTGACGTAATGTTGGCATTGTATGCATATGAGCCTTTAGAATCAAGAGGATTTCTCCCTCCTTTCTTTCCCTTAAAATCAGTGGGGTAAACATGAAGTCTGTAGCAGTGCTCTTTAGTGTAACCTTTAAAATTACAATAATCACATTGAATAGATGACTTTTCCAAATTGGTTCTGGGCTTAAAATCACGATTATAACTTTCATAAGGAATTTTATTAATCAGCAAGGTTGTAGGCTCACTAACACCAACAGTGGAATTATTCCTTCTCTGACTCTCAACATTGATAATCATTTCATATGTTTGATTTATGTTGAGAATTTGTTTAGTCATAAGAATTTGATCCTTAGAATTATCACAAGAATCATTTAAGCCAGTAAGAAACTGAAACAATTTTTGAAGTTGATAATGTTCTGCGTTCTACTTAGACTATGGACAACCATATGAAGGAGGGGGAACTAAAGCTTCATATTCATCCCAAAGCCTCAAGAAATAATCAGACACAAGTAACAGACCCTGAGTTAGATTTGAAATTTTTTTATACAAGTAGAAAGGCCTTCCTAGACTTTTGTGAGCATCTGAGACATAGATCACGGAACTAAGTAAATTTTTAGCCACAATATTCGTTTTCCAAGCCAACATAATAGCATTATATTTATCCCATAGTTCATGCAAACTAGGGTCAAACATGAATTTTCTACATGTTCCTAAAATAAAACTAAGTTTATTTTTGCCATACAACACAATTTTCATGGATCTACTCCAAAGTGAGTAATTTTCAAAACCTCGAAGTTGAATTAAAATAAGAATTGCGTTTCAGTATCAGACAGATGAATATACAAGGGATGATTGTGATGAACTAGGTTTACATTTTGATCATGCATTGTTGGAGTAGCCACAGCAGTTGCAGAAAATTCGCTTTCTTCAATTGTCAATGTAGTAATCAAGTAACAGATTATAGCACAGATCTACTTCAATCTCTTTAGTTGAGTGCCAAACTTCACAAAAAAAATAGAGATTCTTCCAAAGACAAAAGGTTGCCCTAAGTCACTGATTTGAACACTGACTCGATTGAAGAAATTCTCCATTTGCTTCTCCTAAATCGCTGATTCAAAGAGTATTGTCCGAGCTCTGATATCATGTTAATGGATTTCAGCTATGGAGTCTAGAAATGAGAAGAAGAAGAAGAAGAGGAACAAAGAACGAAGAATTCATTCTCTCTAGATTGAAATATTGTGTTACAATGCATAAAATGAAACATAGGCTACTATTTATACACATAAACTAACTCTCTAAATTTGACTTAATTTAATCCTAACTAACTACATCTTACTGACAACTGTCTATTGCCACTCCACTAATTGTTTCCAACTAACTACCTCAACAATTACTCAACTTCCCCCGATGCTCGTTCATTACTTTCTCGTTTTTAATATACCATTCTTATGTTCAATTATTCATTGCTTGTTCCTTACTATTTTCATTCTGAATATAAAGATCTTATGTTGAATTCTTCTAGCTTAGGAGAATTATGATAATTGAATTGATTAATTTTCTTAACTTTCACTTTGTTGGTGGAATATTTGATTTTCTACTTGTAATTCCTTTTTTCATTTTCCCTTCTTCTCTTATGCATATAAAAGAGTTTTTCGACGCACCACCAAACTCCTTTCTAATAATTGTTTTGAAATCTTTGTAGAATCTTATCCATACATATTATAAGTCTCATTCTCAGTCCTCATACTATCAATTTTATTCGGCATTAGAGATTTTCCTTTCTTTTATCAAAAGAGTTATTGCATGTTTGGTCAAGATTTTTGGCGACTAAAATTTATTTATTTTTTAAAATTAAGATGTTTGGCCAACAGAAAAAGTGTTTTTAGCTACAGCAGAAACCGTATTTCTGCTGTTGAAAAGAAGTTACAAATTTTCTGTTTTCTTTAAGAAATAGAAGCAGAAAATTTATTTTGTCAAGAAAAAAAGTATGCTTACCATAAATCTATATTTACCAAACTATTTTTTTAAGAAGCAGAATCAGAAAATTAGTTTTGTCAAAACTTAAACTGTAATACTACTAATTCAAACTTATGGTATTAATCAGATAACAACAACAACAATAATGATGATTTAATTAATGTCAAATAAGTTGAGATTGATTGATTATATAAAGGTAGAATGACCTAAATGACACTTATACTTGTGCCACTTTATCATGCTGGTCCTCCTACTTCACTCTTTTTCATCCATACACTTTAATTTGTTCAAAATCTATATTTTAAACCCCTCTGACCATTGACCAATCACATGTGGCAAGCAAATGGTTGAGCTGGACAAAGTGAGTGCAATTCACGCGGATAATGAGCGTGAATATGAACATTTTGAACCAGAAATAATTAAAATAAAAAAATTATTAAAATAAAAATAAAATAAATAAATAAATAAAATTAAAAAGCAAAAGAGATATTTTGTTCCTCCCTTTTCGTTCCCCCCCTCCCCCCCCTT